>JABUQX010122658.1:0-7500 GCA_015478945.1 Trachelipus rathkii | reverse complement strand
GTAACACAATTTTTCCATTTTAACACACTTCTACACACAAAATTCTGGACTAAGCATGGGATCCCCTCTTTCCCCATACTTAGCAACATATTCATGGAACTTATTGAACACTTTTTCATACTTAACCACCCTCTTCTTTCCAACACCACATGGCTTTGCTATGTGGATGATATTTTTACCTCCACTCCATCCACCCTAATATAAATTTCACAATGGAACTCTAACAACCACACCCTACTTTTCCTAGATACCCTCTCCTCTCTTGGCATAATAGTCATACTCTACTCTTTAGCGTTTACCGCAAACCTACTTTCAACCCTTCTTACATACATTGATACTCCACACACTCTCAACACATTAAATCTGGTGTTCTTACCGCTCTCTTCTTAAGAGCTTTACGCATCTGTTCCCCTACTCTTCTACAAAATGAAATCAAATACATTTTCAATACTTTCAGGAAACTCTCTTATCCTACCTACACAATCAAAAGATCACTTAAAAGAGCAAAAAATAAATTCTACAACCATACCACCGAAACCAACACACACTCTCTCACCTATCTACCCATTTCTCACATACCACATCATCAAATCCTTAAAACTTTACCCTCATCATTAGGACTAACCTTCTCTAACACCTCGTCTCTAAAAAGAATCTTCAAACCACTCACTCATATACAAAATAACATCTCACAATGCATAAACGAGATACTAAAATAAATAAATAAATAAATAAAGCATAAATTGACAAAAGCAAACATACATCGCAAAATATATCGTAACATACTCGTTATTTTGCGAAAAATTTATATGATGACTTATAATACAATTTTTATATGATGAGCTATTATGTATTAATTCTAATTGCATTACAGGTCGTTATTTTTCATTACAATATATAACCAATTCCATATGAATAGAAAACGGCAATAACAAACGTTATCTTATTGTTACATGTAGTCCTCTGGGGAAAAGTCTGGAACACACTTCCTTTTTCTATTTTCACAACTTTCTTCCATTTGCACACTTTCACGCATCAACCAAATTATTTGGCAATGACTACTTTTCCTTCAACTCTGGTGGAAACAATGTAGTATCTATATATATATATATATATATATATATATATATATATATATATATATATATATATGTTATAAGCATATATATATATATAGTTATATATATATATATATATATATATATATATATATATATGAAAACACACCAACTTGATAGTACGAGTAAAAACTAAATTTACTTGGTACCATCAATCATTAATTGCAACTATAAATGTGTGATTTCTCATCTTATATTTGCGTAACCAAATTTAATAAATATGAAATTCTGAAACATAACTGGAATTAAACAAATCACCAATAGTTTTTTTTTTTTTTTTTTTTTTATGGAACTTACGAGTTATCTAAAAAATATCGATATATCAAAATATCGATATTTTTTGCTCGATATATCTCGATATTTTTGGCGATATTTTCTTTAGGCGATATATCGATATTTCGATTTTTCTTAATATCGAAAGCCGATATTCTTTTTAAAAAATTTTTTAAAGGCTGGAAAAAAATAACCTATCCTCCCGACACCCTGAAGTGATGAAACCTCTTTTTTCCATATTTCGTTCTTCGTTCGTCCCCAATGTCGTGTATGTACAAACTGAAAATTGGGGTTTTTCGTCTTTCGGGAACCAAAACGATAGTGTCGATCTATTATAGTCAAATTGTCTTCGAATATCACTAATCACTATTCAGTTATTCAGTGATCAAGTAGATAATGCGACCCAATAAAATTTAAATGATAGTAAAAATGCTTTTCCTGCTATGTTTATGTTAGCGAAGAAATATCTTACTGTAAATACGACGTCAGTCTCGTCAGAACGAACAGTATCACACATAAACAATGTTTGCTCAATGAAAGGGAATAGATTGACTCGGGCATATCAATCAGTTGTCTTAGTGCATAGATCAGTGGTCTCCAAAAGTGGGGTACGTAAGTGATACTTGGGGTACGCCAAAGAAGTAGGTTTACGATCTGAGTATGAGATATATATATGAGTTGGTTATATATATATATATATATATATATATATATATATATATATATATATATATGACAGTTATATATTATATTATGTATATGTATGCTGATTATGGTATAACTTTTATAATTTTTTTGTCTTAGGGGTAGCACCAAAAAGTTTGGAGTTCGCTGCATTAGATGATAGCATTAAATTTATAAATATATATATATATATATATAAGTATATAAGAGAGAGAAAGATATATATATATATAGTATAAGGTTATTGTTGTTGTTGAGTTAGCATATATATATATATATATATATATATATAAATATATATATATACAGCATGTTTAGCCCTTATATGGCCTATAACACTCGAAAAAGAATTTAGCAATTTTTAATGAAACTTAAATAGAATACGAATCCAATATACCCGTATTTATAAAACTAACAGCTCAATTTTATTAAAAACACAGAAAATCAGTAACAAATTAATATTTAATAAATAATATGAAAAGCGTATTATTACTAACTCCACACAGATACATTCCCATAACAACAAAATACAACTTGTCTGCCGAGGCAAATTTATAGGTAGCCTAGAAGACTGACTCATCAAGCGAGTCTGGCAGATTCTGCTTGCAAGATTGAGTCAATGATATTTTATGAAATTATAAATTAAATGAGTCGGTATAGGATATGATCAAGTTAGCATAAAATTAATTAGTTAATAATACATATATATTACTTGCTAATATAATTTAAATTGATTTTTAAAAAAATGACTGTTACTTAGAGTCAGAAGGCAATACAGAGTTTGCCTAGAGCTGAAGAAAACGGAATTATTTTTTTAACTCGGAAAAATAATTTCCGCTGATCGTTAATATTAAAAAGGAAATCGAGTTGAAATTTGAGAGGCCACTGGTCGCCTTTCGAACGAAATTAATTATATATATATATATATATATATATATATATATATATGCAGTATAGAAGATATATATATATATATATTGTTATATATATATATATATATATATATATATATATATATATATATATATGTCAGCCTCCCGAAAGCATCATGTATGTAACTAAAAACTATAACAGCTACAGGAAAATAATAACATTTTATTAATCAGGAGACACTTATCCATGAAATTTAAAAAAAATAACTTTGAAAATTTAAAATAG
Source organism: Trachelipus rathkii (assembly GCA_015478945.1). NCBI lineage: Eukaryota > Metazoa > Arthropoda > Malacostraca > Isopoda > Trachelipodidae > Trachelipus > Trachelipus rathkii. Next base: position 4,267 of record JABUQX010122658.1, on the reverse strand, counting down.
TTAAAAATGCTGAAAACTTATATGATATTACTGTTTTCTGAGAATACGAAGAAGCTCTGTACTCCGAGGGATAAGATTTTTGTGACTAAATATGAATTTTTTTTTTCTTTTAACTAAAGGATATCCACGGTGAACAAGAACGATGGACAGTCGGGGTTTCGGCTCACTGGGATCGATGGGGGGACTTCGCCCCCTTCTGTCCTCCGTCGGCTCGAACCCCTAAAAATATAAAAAGAAAAACATTTTCTCCAGCGTAAAATTAAAATACCATGGCAACTCTGCTCTCGTGAATGCAGAAGGTCAATCACAATCAGTAAGTCAGTTTAGATTCAATAGATATTATACTAGTATTTAAGGTGTTATTTATAAATATTAGAAAATAATTTTTTTTTTTAAGTTTCATCGATGAAATTGTTTGCTAAAATCAAAATTGTTATTTTTTTTCCTGTAGCTGTTATAATTTCTTAGTTACAAGAATTATGTTTTCGAGAGGGTATATATATATATATATATATATATATATATATATATATAGTATATATATATATAGATATATATATATATATATATATATATATATATATATAATTAATATATATATATATATATATATATATATATATATATATATATATATATATATTATTGTTGTTGCTATTATATATATATATATATATATATATATATATATATATATATAATTAAAGGGTAACTAACTTGAGTTACATTAAATAAAAGGAAAGGAATTAAAACAGCTATCAGAGTTTTATCTTTTTCATGAAATATTTATACTATTATTATCTTGAGACTGTTGTAAGACTACAGTTCACTGATAACAGCCTGATCTGATTAAATAGCTCAGAGAGGTGGTCAGGCCAGTGACGAAGATAATCATTGCAGAAATCTAATACCGGAACAGGACCCTGTGAGTTGGCTTACAGTTAACATCAACATACCGAGTACCGACTAGTTTAATCATCTACTGGCGATTACGATTGTTTCGCTTAAATATATAATTAACTAAATTAACGATTTTATAATAACTATTATAAGTTAGTATTTGGGGGTACATCACTACAGTTTTTCTTATGATATGGCATCCAGTTCGAACTTAAATATTATTTCATTTATTTAATAAAATTTACGATTTTTCTTAAGATCCAGACTTCCAGAGTCCTCCAAGTATCAGATCCAATTTCAATTAAATTTGTTGTTAGAATCAATATTTATTTTTTACTCTAAATAAGAAATCATTTTTGAAGATTCCTAGCTTCATTAATACTTTATAGTTATTTTTCTTCATTTTTAATACGAAAAAGTTATTTTTGGTTTATTATTTTTAATTTTCTAGTGAAACACGATTTTGATTTAATTTATTCACTCGTCCAAAAAAAGTCAACACACCCAGTTCCTCAAGATCCAACATCAACACTTTCTAGCACAACTTCAGTCCTCAACCTCTTGGAGTTGGAAACTTGAAAGTTGGAAGACCTGAAAAGTGAAGATCCTTTTTCCATTTCTAAAACTCCTTCTTTTGTACATATGGATTGTTAAGATTTATAAATTAAAGTTCCCCTCTCTCTCTCTCTCTCTCTCTCTTCTCTTATATATATATATATACATATATATATATATATATATATATATATATATATATATATATATATATATATATATATATATATAGTTGTTATATATATGGAATAAAGTTACTTACTTAACGGCCACACGGAACGGGAGATCGGATAAATTTTTTTATCTACATATATATATATATATATATATATATATATATATATATATATATATATATATATTTATATATATATATATATATATATATTGAAATAAGTTAGAAAAATTTAGTTATAAGTTAAAAGCTCGATTGGAGCTGGTCGAAGGACCATCCTTCTTTCTGACGTCACAGATGTGGATGATAGCCTCAAACCAACTCTCCTTAATCAAATGTCTGTCTCATAATATTCAAACAGGGAAATGTGGCTCTTTATGTAGATTAGAAATTGGATAGGATGCTCATGTAGGGAACCAGCCCGGGTATTTATTCACTTAGTGTAGATTTAGATTCTGTTGAAGCATGTATGTGTCTCCTTTGCTGAGGCTATAGGTCCATATATATATATATGAGATGAAAGATATATATATATATATATATATATATATAAAGATATATTTATATATATATATATATATATATATATATATATATATATATATATATATATTTGCTATCAACATTAGAACAACAATCTATATAAAAAAAAATATAAAAATGAATACATTTTTGGAATCTTGTACTTAGTTAGGAAATGTAAAAAGAAAAATAACACACCTAAAAACTACAATAGCTACAGGGAAAAGGAAGTATTTTTGGAGTCCCTGGCAAAGTTGGATAGGGAAAAAGAAAAAAAGTTATTTTTAGGGTCAACCCAAAAACGCTTTTCCATACCCCGTGGGAGGGGCGGAGAAACCCCGCGTCACCCAAATACCAAAGAAAGCGGTGGATTCCGATACCCCCGGAGGGGGGAAATAGTCCCACCCTGTCGTTCCCTGGAAGGCCGAGAGACCCCCGACCTCCTGCCATCTCAAAGCACCTAGTATTTTTGTTAAAAAATTAACTAAAAATACTCCAAGGGTTTACTTTTTACAATATTTTTTTTTAGATACATATATATATATATATATATATATATATATATATATATATACATATATATAGAACTAAACCTGCAATTAACAGAAACTCCTATACTAGAAAAACATTAAAGTCCATAGAGATTTTAATAGACTACTTTTATTTTAACGAGTAACGTGTAAAAGGTCTCTAAATAGGCTTTCCCTCATATTACTATAATAATTATTTTTTTTTTACATTTTAATACATTTTTCTTTTACATTTTCCTAACTAAAATTTTTTACCAGGATTCCAAAATTGTATTCTTTTCCCTGTAGTTATTGTAGTTTTTAGATATGGATTGTGGCTAATGTAAACCTTATCCATATATATATATATATATAGTATATAATATATATATAGTATATATATATATTAAGCATATATATATAGAGAAAAATATATATATATATATATATATATATATATATATATTGGTTTATAATATATCAAATTATAATCGGATTATAATATATCGAAATATCGATATATCGAATATCGATTTTTCTGGCGATAATATTTAGATATGATGTTCAGTTGTTTCTTATGTAAGACTACAATATAAATTCAAATTCGTAAATTGTAATTCGTAACGTATGACTCTAATCCTGTCCTGTAACTCTCGGTTACTGCATTCTCAGTGTACGAATAACCACAAATTATAAAATCTCAAAAACGCGAATTTAAACAGGTCTTTTTTTGAGGTTTGATCATAAAATGCGGACGTATCGATTGCTATCAGACGAATTATGTATTATTATTATTATTATTATTATTATTATTATTATTATTATTATATTATTATCATTATCATTATTATTATTATTATTATCATTATTATTATTATTAATAATAGTTAATAATAATAATAATAATAATAATAATAATAATACATAATACATAATACATATATATATATTAATATTAATAATATGCCTCATACTCTGAGTAGTGGGAAGATTAAAAGAGTTTATACCTCCACCACAAAAACGTCTTTTGAATATAAAAAAAACTTGATTAAAAATTTAAAAATGAGTCTCAATGGGATTGCCCCTGAATCAATATCGTGACTGGGTGATCAGAATGAAGAACAAAATTTCAAAGAGCAATAATAGGTTTAACACTTACCTTAACTGAGATATGACATGACACATATATCGTTTTTTTAAATATTATAACAGAATTCAAAATTTAGCCATAAACTAGACCAACAGTAAATGGTAATTTTACACATTAGCTGAATGCACAAACATGAATTTAATTTTTAGATAAGAAATTTGAAGAATCAACGATACAAATCCGGAAAGAGATAATTACGTTAAATCATACACACCCTTTGGCCTATAAAATACTTCATAATGAAAACATTTGCACACAGGACTTCAATAAAATAACATCTAATTGGGAGCTTTTTGATAAAGGGAATAAAAGGATATGTTAAGTTACTAATTAATAATGGTTTTCAATATTTAATACAAAAACGCTGAAAAACACATATTGAGCGGCGCACGAAAACGCGAAAGCGTTTCACGACATAATGAAACGGTTAAAACTGATTCGAACGAAGTAATACCG
>JABUQX010122657.1:25000-27500 GCA_015478945.1 Trachelipus rathkii | reverse complement strand
TTACTAATCTTACCTAACGTAAATAATTGTTAAAATCTACTGCTGTATTTTTTGAAATTATTAATTCTTCTTCGCAGAATTTAATAGATGTAAGTTCCTTAAGCATGAGTATATAAAAGAAATTATTTTACTTAACTCTAATTTTGAGTTCTCTAATTGGCACAGTTTCATTACAACCTTGTTTTTGGCTTCGCCAAATTTTTCTTTCATCTTTACACTTCATAAGAATCATAACCATTTCATGATGACTTTTGCATTGTTTACTTTTTGATATCATATTATAATTTTGGAAAAACTTTATAGCATCGTCTTCACTAACGATATTTTGGAAAATCCACTTTAAATTGTATTGAGACATTACCTAAAATAAAAGTATGAAATTTACATCTTTCACATATGCATACTTCGAGAAAACTAATCATATTTTCATCAAGCCGTTTTTATGTATACCAAATTATTTTATATATTTTCGGTATTTGATGAAGTTCATTTTTTATAATTCGTTGGTCTTTTTAATGCAAATTTATTTTACTCTTTTCTTGTATGACATTGGGTAAAAATAATAACGGTCCAGGAAACAGCTTTTATTATGCAATTTTCATAACTTTATCCTAATTTTTTTAGTACTTCTACTAATTTCTCGAGAAAAAGAATTATATTTTTGGATTCAGGGGAAAAAGTTTTATAATTCTGCAAATTTTCATTGAAAAATTCAACAGTCCAGAAAACACGAAAGATCCTATATATATATATATATATATATATATATATATATATATATATATATATATATATATATATATATATATATATATATATATATGCACGGATCTGGTTGAAATTTGGTACACATATAGTGCAAAGTGGGTACAATATGAATGCAATTTTATTAGATGGTGCTCGCAAGTTGTGGATCTGCAATCCCCAAAATGTCAAAAAGTGTTTATATGGAATATCTCTAAAGATATTCCTCCAAGTGAAATTTCCTTAGCAGGGTAGGTGGATTATGTCAAAACGAAGGTAATAGTACAAGTTCCATGTAAATTGGCTAAGTACAAGGAATGTTATTCCAAAAAGAGTATTTTACGCTATGTAAATTAGTTATGACTCAAAGAACATATGCTATTTAAGAGAGAAAATTATATTTTTTTCGAGTAGTCCGTTACTAAAATTTAAAATTGCATTTTTTGCGACAAATAATAAATGTATTATAAATATTAATATAAAAATATATAAAAACATAATTTTAAAGAAGAAATTAGCATTGTCTTTTACTAATATGGAGATTTTACTTACTACATGGCAAACTAATCGACCTTTTTGTCATTCATCAATTTAAAGCAATCCAAAATTGCTGGTTGCGATTTGAAGGAGTTAAAATGGAATAAAATGAAATGAAAACTCCCTCAAAATTCTTTATTTTTATTTTATTCCATTTCTACTATTAAGTGCTGCCATTTGTTGTTTTCATAGTGGAGTGCATGGTTTTGCTTATTTTAGAGATTTATTGTTTCCAATAGCAGTTTGAACTACCCTATTAATGTAATTTCTTATGTCTTTCCTAAGTTTCCTGTTTATAAGATTATTTAGTTCTGTCGCATTTATTCTTTATCTAATATCGCAGCTATTTTACCTTTCTTCTTTGTTCTGTTAAATCTTTAGTAGCTTGAGATATACGTCCATTGTTAACTTTCTTTCATTTACTTCCTGTCTCTTTTGTACATTCACAACCTTATTTATTATCTCATTATTTATGTCATCCAAACCTCCATTTTCCAAAAGATCGTGTGGAGTATCAAATTTGTTATTTAATATAAGTCGAAAATTTTACCGTTTTTTGGATCTAATTATTATAATAATTATGTATGTATATATATATATATATATATATATATATATATATATATATATATATATATATATATATATATATATATATATATATATATATATATATATACACGAGTTTTTATTTGTCTTACGTTGTGTTGTATACATTTTTGCAATTTCATTTTAATTTGATGTCATCGTTTGGTTATTTTACCCAAAGATGACACAACGGAGGCCTTAAACGTTCTAATAAAACTTTCAGATTGTTTTAATAAACTCGGAAGTAAATACTGAACAATATTTTTCTCCATCTTCCTTTTAATTATTATTATTATTATTATTATTATTATTATTATTATTATTATTATTATTATTATTATTATTATTATTATTATTATTATTATTATTATTTATATTATTTTCTTATTTTGTGTGTGTGTGTGTATTATTATTTTTTTTTTTTTTTTTTTTTTTTTATTATGAAAATATATATATATATATATATATATATATATATATATATATATATATATATATATATATATATATATATATATATATGTATATATATAACAATATCATATCAACTCAACTGCGCTGTCTTTGCTTACATTTTAACAGTCAATTTATATAGATATATTTCTTTTTGGTGTGTGTGCGTGTATGTGTG
>JABUQX010122657.1:20000-22500 GCA_015478945.1 Trachelipus rathkii | reverse complement strand
ACATACTTTCCGATCACTTTCTAGTTAGTTTCCTTCTGAATACTGCTGAATGCTTTCTCAAATACCACAAAAGCCATGTACTCAAAGTACTATCCAGTACTCTGTTTCATAAAATCCTCAGGGTATTAATCATCTGCGATCTTCCTTCACTGAGACTTGCCTATTATACGCTCTTCAATAATCCTCTACCTGTTTCCTTTTACATTCTAAAATGACCATCTCAAAAATTGTCTTTGACAATGGTAATGTTATCCACATCTAGTTCTAAGTCTCAATTCTTTGGTTCCTTGCTACTTTGAGATGCAGAACCTCCTTAAATTCTTTTGAAAAGTTTTCATTTTTCAGATTAATTAAAAAGGCCCAAAAATCCTTCTACGCCTGTAACTTATGGTATAGTTTGATCAAAATTATGAAATTAATTTGGAAAAGAAATATCTGATATATTACCTACAGCAATGTTTTTCAAACTTATTTAAACAACGACCCCCCCCCCCCCCCGGTCCTCATATTACGTCAGCGATTACCGAATTGCCGAATATAGCATTTATTCAATAATAATTATTAGCTCTAGAAGTCAAAATTTTACTATCCGATTTGAATGATGTTCTCAAAAATTGATCAAAATTTGTTAGCTGTATTATACAGTAGGTAGGCTTTACAAGCCTGACTATTTCGAATAATTTGTATTACAGACATTGGATCACTCCGCCAAATCTACTATCACGGAAGTATTTGGCTATCAAAGGAAAAGTATTGAAACGAATCCTGAATCTGAAAAGGGAATTGTTAATTTTCTTCCAAGATGTAAAATTTTAAAAATCGAACTTATTTTGCGACCTTGCTTGGCCTTTCAATTTAGCATATCTTAGTGATATCCTTCATTATCTAAATATTTTAAACAAGAGCCTTCAAAGTAGGGAAGAAAACATTCTAGCAGTCAAGAATAAAATCAAGGGATTCTTTACCAAATTTCGTTTATTCTTCTAAAGTTTGAGCCTTGCTTCAGCTCATCGTGGTCTAGTAGTAAAACTCTTGCACAACAATGGGAGGATTCGGGTTCGAAACCCACAAGGAAAGATTAACAATATCTCTACACATTATTAAACTGCAAGTGTGTTAGCAGTTTTAAAAGTGGAATCCGGTTTACCCTTGACCCAAATTTAAGTTGGGAGGCTCTGTCAATGGTGACTAACTACCTTTCTTTTAAGATGAAAGTATTCTTCTATAGTTGGAGTCTTCTTTCAGCTCATTATGGCCTGGTGGTAAAACACTTGCATACCAACTCGAAGGCTCGGGTCCAAAATCCACAAGGAGAGATTAATAACACTGGTCAACAAATTTTTGGAAATTTTTCGTAACTGAAATAAAATTAGGTGAAACTATACAAATTTCCATGCAGATTCCGAAAATGATTTTAGAATTCTTGTATCACGTATAGTTTTTGAGTTACAAGCTTCCAAAATTAAGGTATAATACCTCCAAATATGCGTATGTTGTAACAAAGATATATTATTATTATTAAACTTGACTATAAAATTAATTAATTTTATGGTCAAATTTACAGAGTTATGATGTTACGAGTAATAAAACATGTATGTATAATGCATTACGACATAAAAATGATATATATTTACCTTAATTTTCCTGAATTTGTGCCAAAATTGAACTTTCGATACTACTTTTTCTTTTTATGTTCTGAGTGTCTTCTCTTTTCAGAAACCAGCAGTAATCACTCATCATTGCTTCATCCCATCTGCCCTGATAACGTTTCTCCATTTGCTGTATATCTTGGTAGAATCTTTTCACCTTGTTCATCGCTTACTGCCCCAAGAGTTTTGGTGGAAAGAATGTCAGATGAGAATGTAAAAATGTATTTTTAGTGACATTCTGCAGCCTAAGTTCTTGTAATTAACTAGCAACCTCTCTACTATACGATCGCTATTTTCCACTCGTTTGTTTCCAAGGAAGCCTGTAATAACGTCTTTGAAGAAATTCCATGCAGATAGTTCATCATGGTTTAATTTCTTGTCAAAAGCGGGGTCACGTTGTAGTTGTCGAATCTGCGGTCCGACGAAAATGCCCTCTTTCAATTTAGCGTTACTTAAGCCACGAAAAACGTCACATAAATATTTAAATCCATCTCCTTCCTTATCCATGGCCTTCACAAAATTCTTCATCAATCCAAGTTTAATATGTAATGGTGGTAAAATAACTCGCTTAGGATCTACAAGGGGCTTATACTTAACATTCTCTTTGCCCGGGGTAAATGTATCTCTTTCTCTCCATGTTTTTCGTATGTAATGTTGCTTAGTATCCCGGCTGTCCCATAAACACAAAAAACAACAGTGTTTGGTGAATCCTCCCTGTAGACCAAGAAGGAGTCCAACAACTTTCAGATCACAACAGATAAACCATGTGTGGTCATAATATTTAATAGCCTTCAATATTTCGGACATACTTTCATAGGTTTCCTTCATTCCAACAGCATGCGCAACCGGAA
>JABUQX010122657.1:0-7500 GCA_015478945.1 Trachelipus rathkii | reverse complement strand
CGGAAAGGTATCCCAATTTAAGCTGCCAATCGACATCAGTTAATTTTTGAATAAAACACTGCTCTGTAAATGTGACCACCAATGCATCGTTTAGTTCAAACAGTCTGGCTAAAATCTTTCCCCTTGAAAGCCACCGCACTTCTGTGTGCAGCAAGAGATGGAAGTGAGCCATACCCATATCTTCGGAGGTAAGTTTTAAAAGGCGTGCTTGAAGCGGGCGGCTCTTAACATGATTAATTAATTATCTTCACAGCATCATCCAGTATGACTTTTAAAAATCTTGTGCATCTTTCTTGTTGCCAGAAATGTATGACAACAGTGGTTGCTGGTGGTGTTTTCGCACTTGCTGTCATCCTGAGACACCGCCTCCCTTCGTTTTCCAAATTGCGGCCCGCTCCGGTCACTTGCAAATACCGCCAGCCCACACTACTCCATTCCAAACATTTTTTCCCGTACAAATTTTGGTCGCGATAGCATTAAAAATTTCGTCACCAGTGGGGTAAGTTTTAAGCACTTCGCTCATCAAAAGTTCCTCTTCTATTTGCATTGCGAATGGGTACCTCACAAACACAAGAAGAACCGCAAGTCCCGCTACGTCGGTACTTTCATCAAGCTGTAAACTAAAAAAAATCACGTTTTCAATCTTCTTATAAGTTCTTTCTCGACTGTCTCTGAAATTGTGTTAATTTGCATGCTTATAGTGTTATTTGATAGCTGCACAGTATCAATGTTCTTGGCCATATCTGAACCTAAAATGCAACTAACAACATCCTTCAGGCAAGGTTTAATTAATGTCTCGGCAATAGTATGCGGTTTTCCAGTTTTTGCAATATGTAAACTGCCAAAAATTGAAGCTTCAGTTGCATTTTCATTTTCATTTTTAGAAATTCTCTCCATCATAGATGAACCTGCCTGAAGAGATAAAGCGCACTACGTAACTACAAGCAAAATGGCCGACGAGTAGTAGACGATGCATAATATTGGTGTTTTCCATTATTATAAAAACGAATTGTACTACTTAACTCCAAAATTTTAGTGAAAATTGAAAAAATGTGCCGGCACCCTTGGCATACGCTGGCGGCACCCCAGGGTGCCGCGGCACCCACTTTGGGAACCCCTGCTCTAGAATATCTGAAAATAAATGTTAAGTTTCCTCTATGGAGGAAGCCTTTACTAACCCAATTCTCAAATTAAAAACATTGATACATTAAATCATATTAAAATACATCAAATCGTGCAAGAAACAATCAATGGCGATGCAGCAGGCCAAATTAAATTTCGCTTTCGTTTTATGTATCCTGACTTTTAAAATTAGACGAATAACCTAAATGAACATCTTTTGTAATTTTATTTTAAATTAAAATTGCCGGTGAATTGCCCAAAACATTATTTTCGTATTTCCTTTTTACTTGTTTATTAAGTTACTACAACTTCTCTTACGAGAAACTGACGTTAGTATGAGATTAAAGTTTTGAAATATGAATCAACAAACCCTCAGAGTAATAGGGCTTTCCTTCCTCTCAAGATTTACTTGTAAATTAAAATTCATCCGATAATTTTATCCTTTTTCTCCTGACCCATGGTAATTTTTTGGGTTTTTTTTTTATTTTTGTTATGTTTTTTCGTATGTTTTCCATCCATTTTGAAACCTAAGATTGAACTTTTGATAGTATATTATATATATAATATATATATATATTAATATATTATTATATATTAATATAATAATATATATATATATATAATATATATTATATATATGTATATATATAATTTATATATATGTAATAATATCATTATATATATATATATATATATATAATATATATATATATATATATATATATATATATATATACATATATATATATATAATAATCTATATATCTATAATATATCACTATAATATATAATATATATATATATATATACTATATATATAATAATTATATATAATATTAATATATATATATAATATATATATTATATATAATTATATATATATATAGTTATAATTAAATATAGTATATATAATAATAACATATTATAAATATATATTATATATATATAATTAATATATATATATATATATATAATATTATATAATATATATATATATATATACTATAAAAAATATACATATAATATATATATATCGTATAAGTAATATATACTATTAACTATAACTAATAAATAAACTGGAAAACAAGAATAATCTACAAGTGAATAAATCAAATCGGGACAAGGAAACACTTTCGTTTCCGCCGCCTCCGTGCAGATTCTGTAGTTCGTCTAACGGTATACATACGTGGAGAGAATTGTTCCGTAAAGCCTTTTCTGACGATATTAACATGAATATAATAATTGCAACGGAGCGTGAATTTTTCATACTATGTGCCATAAATTCATTTTCAAGCGATAATAAAGAAATTTCAGGAGTAATATCGACTCACAACGCTTTTTTCGTGGCCAAAGTAATCAGCTAATCGAGAATTTGGCAATTATCTATACTGATATATATATCAATGTAAGAGGGTGTGATTTCCTGAAAAGTATAACTCGTCTATCTGGAGTCAGTTACCATCCTGTGAGTGATTCTCGGTATCCGAGAATGTAATACAAAATAGTATTCAAAATAGCGACGATTTCGTCGGGTAGCAATATTTCAACCTCGTCGAGAAACGCGTTCGCGATCTCTCGCCTCGTTTTCGCGCGTTTTCCGCTATCGCTTTTAGGAGTTAACGCTTTATTGTACGGAGCATTTTGACAGCGGCAGCCGCTTTTTTCCTCTTCGGCGAATAAAATGCTTTTAAGTCTCGGAAGCGAAGAGGTTTTTTCACCCTCATCGTGGCCGCGGTAATACGATAAGCGAAGATCGCCAGTCAGATATTTTTGAGCCGTAACGTTGGCGGTTATTCGTTTCAATGAGTCGAATTTTAACTTAATTCTCCCGTCGTGAAAAATGAAATTCCTCCCTCCTCCGACAGCCGAGTCCGAAGATGGGAAATATTTTAACTCGGTATTGGACGAAAAGCTGTATTCCGGTATAATCGTTTGTTTAACCGATGACGAAAAACTGAGTATATTACATTTCGGGCAACCGTAAAGGATAGGAATTTTCTTAGGTTCGTTCTCCTCTGACCTGATTATGTTGGCGAAAGACCAGAACATTAAGTCTTTATTTAAATTCACAGCAGGAATTGTAGTCGACAAGCGCGTATAAATTCCTTTATTCGCTCGCAATTCTATACGTCCACTATGGCAAGCGTAATTCCCGTAATAGACGGGGCTCGTTAATTCTAAACCCAACTTTTCTAATACGAACAATTTTTTCTTTTCTTTATTTCGAATACCAATTTTAACGTCTCTCGCGAAGAAAATCAAGGTTAAAAATTCGACGGAAAGCGGAATGCCGAATAAAATTTCCTCGTACTTATTTTCGTCGATATACGGCACGGCCGTTAATTCGGGAGTCTCTCTTTCGTCACGAATGCTTTCGTCCTCAAAATTAATTTTAATCGAACGACTCATTTCATCAAATTCCCATTGGTCTGCGCTCAAAGTTTTAGTCTCCCAGAGGGGCGACTCACATTCAGTATTTGAGCAGCGAATAAAGAACGGATAAACATTTTTCATTTTATTTTCGTGGATGTTATACGCGTATCTAGCTATCTATCTCCTTTTTTTTATTATATCGTTTTTTTTAAAGAAATATGTATATATATATATATATTTTTTTTTCTATTTATTTTTAAATATTTACTAACTATCGAGTTATCTTTTATTTTGAATTTAAAATTAAAAAATTATATTTATTTATTTAATTAAGCGTAAATATTTCGTATATAAAGAGTGAAGAGGTATAAAAATTAATTGCACTCGCCGATTTAGCTCTTTAACGAAAAAAATGGCTTCCAACAGTTTTCAGTGGATACACCAGAGAAGAAAATTCGATCCTAGACTTTTAGAAAAGTACCCACCAAGATTTTGCGCCCTCCTCATTTTTGACCTAGATTTCGAAACTTTGGAAAAGATTTTCATATATATCATTAAAGGCATCTTGTTTTCGAAGCGAATTTTCGAAGAAGGAGCGGAGCACTATGCTGAAATGGAACCGCGCATTTACATCACTAAAGACGAGACGCATCCGGACTTACCTGATAATACCCACATCGTAATCATGCAAAACATCACAAATGCCATATCGTGCAAGGTAATTGCCCAAGTTATAGAACACGGCGTAGAAGCCGAAAAATTAAAAATTGGAATAATCGACTACGTCACTGGAGAATTTAACGAAAATTATGAACAATATAAAGGCTGGACGGTTAAAATAAGCAGCATTTTATTTGGAAACTACGACTCGCGAAAAAAATTTCAAATGGACCAACCCGATTTAAGATTAATTAATTTAAACTTAATAACCTTGCGCAGTCTAAAACTTCACGATTTCCAATCAAAGAATAAAAAAGGATTTAACACGTGCTATGATTACGATATTGGCGGTGGAAACGAAAAGGAAGTGGCTCGGGAATAATTGAGAACAATTCGGAGAAGAAAAAGAAACGAAAGTCGATATCGATAGACATAATCATTGAAGTAGAGGAATTGACATTGCTAAAATTTAATTAAGCAAATAAAAAGAATATGTATTATACTTATATATATATGAATTTTTTTTAGTAAATGTAATGTTTATGGTGTTTCTTTATATTTATCCAACAAAAATTTGATCATTACATTTTCTTTTTTAAAATGAACACTAAGATATTTTTTCCTTAATTTCAATTTTCTTTAGTAACCATTCATCGGTTTCCGAGAGCCGGAATCTCCTAATTTATGTGGTGAAAAACTAAACGAAGTCACAAACCGATCATCATTCGAATAAGAATCGAATTAGTTTTGATTCATATAGTGTAAAAAAAGGAAAATAATAATGATCCGATAGCTTTAAAACATTTTATTTAAAAAAATTATTAGTAGATAGAACATAGATAAAAGGTAAAAACATCACAGATTATTTGTAAATAGAGTCATAAAAACACTTTATATTAAATATTCTGACAGTTGTCAGCATACATTAAAAAAATTACAAATTATATCTTCCAAATAATTTTTCTTTTTCAGGTATTTATCATTCACCTCAATGGATTTCATTCCCGATTGGCTTTATAAAGGAAGAGATTTTAATCTCGACATTTTCCCCTTCTTCTTCTTCGGAATCACTTTTGCTAGAACCCCCATCGCTTTCGCTTTCTGATTTACTTTCATTCACGATAAGCTTTACTGCGGAATCGACGATTAGATTACTTTCATCTTCGGATTCGCTTTCGCTACACCTGCTGCTGCTGCTGCTGCTGCTGCTGCTACTACTCCCATTGCTGCTGCTTCCGCTACTGCCTCCGGATTTACTTTCGCTAGAGGAACTACTTGCGCTTCGGTTATTGCTATTGGTGCTAGTCTCGTTAACGCTTGCATCATCCTCGTGTTCTAGCTCATGCGGTTCTTTTTGAAAACGAATATTTTTCTTTCCGTTTCCTAATCCTATTTTAGGACGACCGTAGTCGGTTGAAAAATTAGCTTCCTGGTTGTTCGAGACTATCTTGGAGGTCTCAAGAATAGAATAAAGGGTGGATGTTGAAATAGTTTCTTCAAGAGATCGCGCGATTTTATTTATCTGCCCTCTTTCATATTCATAGTCCTTCTCCTGCCGCTCCCGCATTTGTGATACAGCAGCTTTTTCCGACTCCTGCCGATGGACGTGCTCTGTTTCATCAGCTTTTTTGGGTGCCTGTTCCGGTTCTTGTTGTTGCTCCTGCTGCACTTTAGTTTTTTCCTGCTCCGGTTCCTTCTGCCGTATTTGGGTTTCGTCGATTTTTTCCCGCTCCCGCTCTAGTAATTGGGGTTTGACGGCAACTTCTTCCCGTTCCGGTTCCTGCCTCGTCTTCTCTTTTTCTTCAATGGGTAAATCACTCGGGCAATCCTTATTTTCATTTTCGCTTCCCTGGTTGACCAACATTTTTAATTGAACCAAACTTTTCAAAGTTCTTTGAAGGCATATGTCGTATGGAACGTTTTCGAAATCTCCGGTCGTGGGATTACTTTCACTTTCTATTTCAACTGTAGCACGAGTAGTGTTGCTGCTGCTAGTGGCGGTTTCGCCATTATTCCCCTTCTCGAAGGAATTTTCTGCAGACGATTTGGAATCGCTTTCATTTTCGTTTTCGCTTAAATATAAATCGGTCGAACACACATCCGAAAAAGGGATTTGTTTTGAAATACCTCGATTTTCGATATTGTCAAGTTGTGCATCAATGTTCACAGGTACGTTCGAAGAAAATTCCCCTCTTTTGGTTATCTGTTCTTCTCGCAGGACGTTACCGTACTTTCCTTTTCTTTCCCCGGTTGTTATGTCGTCATAGTTGTTTTTGGAGGAAGAAACATCATTTTTCTTTTCATCGTAGACTTTGTTGCATTCGGAGGTAGTTATTGGGGCGCCCTTCGGACCTCGACCGTTTTCCAACCTCGAACGTTTCACTTTAGGAGGGTTGGAACTCGAATTTTTACGATGATTACTACTGCCATTACCATCGTGATCGCTTAAATATAAATCGATCGAACACACGTCCGTAGAAGGGATTCGTTTTGAAATACCTCGTTTTTCGTTATTTTCAAGTTGAGCATCATTGTGAATCGCAGGTACGATCGAAGAAAATTCCCCTGTTTTGGTTAGTTGTTCTTCTCGCAGGACGCTACCGTACTTTCTTTTTCTTTCCGCGGTTTTCATGTCGTTACGGTAATTTTCTGAGGGAAAAGCATCATCTCTCTTTCCATTTTCGACTCTATTGCATTCGGAGGTAATTATTGAGGCTTCCGACCTCGATCGGTTTACTTTAGTAGGGTCGGAACTAGGACTTCTACGATGATTATTTTTGCTACAACTGTCATTACCATCGTGACTAATTTCCGATACTTTATTTCGCTGTCCCTTCGGATCCGGCAGGTTTTTCTCAGGTTGCTCCTCTCGTTCCGGCTGCTTTTTGATTTCCAACCGCTGATCCTGTTGCTCTTTCATCCTCTTTTTCACATTGCCGTTATTGTCATCGTCACTGCCTTTCTTTCTTTTGTTATTTTTGTTTCGATAAATATTAATTTTGTAGTCTATTTTTTTACCTATTGAGCAAATTATATCTATATTTTTTAAAATATGTTTCATAAACATATTGAAGATTTCGAAAGTGCCCGTACATTTTATAGAATCGTACATGTGAGGCATATAAATTTTCTTTAAACATTTCTCTAGTTTTACGTTAGCGAAGGTGTTCTTCGTTTTCGGAGTTTTAATTTTGTATTTACTGAAATTGAAAAGAGTTTTTGGGATATAGACGTTTTTATCATCTTCCAAAATGACGTTGAAATCGACCTCATTCTTTTTAATATCAAAAATAACCCCTTTTGAAAAAGAAATCGCGTACTTCATTACGTCGTTGTAATTTGCAT
>JABUQX010122656.1:0-17500 GCA_015478945.1 Trachelipus rathkii | reverse complement strand
ATTGATAATCTGTCTCGAACATATTATTGAATATAGACATGATTAATATTTAATAAGGGAAAATCACGTGATTTTATGAACCTAATAGATTTATATATATTATAATATATATATTATTTATATATAACAGATGAATCGAATATCTATTTTCTAATTTTCGCGAATGTGAATACTACATATTATCAGTAATGTGCCGATTTTATATTATTGGAATATCTGTTTCTGTTGAAAGAGTTCAGACATAAAAAATTGAATAAATAATGCATACATCTAGTTTCTTCTTTCAAGATGCGGGACAAGGACTAAACTGTTATTGCACGCATCCCGCCAATCTAATTCCAACCTCCACACTATGAAAGAGGGAAAATAATTTATTAATTATTAGAAGCTACAGTTAATAGTTATAACTCAATTAAGTTAAAAACAATTATTGGGAGGTTAAAACTTCAAATAAGTTTTTAGTTCTCATATAGTTTATGTTATGTTAATGTTATGTTAGTTATGTTATGTTATGTTTATGTTATGTTATATGTTATGTTATGTTATGTTATGTTATGTTATGTTATGTTATGTTATGTTATGTTATGATTTCGGCACTTCTAATTTTCACTGGCAATACTTGATGGCGGACAAGTTAGGCAAGTCATTGTTAACGTTTAAGGATCGGGATACGTTTCTGCATGTAACCTCCACCATACAAGAGGATCTTCGTCAGGGGACAATGCGTTTATCTTTGACTGGTCAACGATTTTTGATGTCTGCTTAGACAGCTGATTGCCTTTGTCATCCCTGTTCTTGAAGGCAGAATTGTACTTATGACGTCGATGAAAATGCTGCTCGTAGATGTTTTTGGAAGTAACGTATCTGCTGTTCGTTGGTTTTCTTGAACTATTTCAGATTTTATTTTTAAATTTCTTCACATTTTCGGCCGACGCTGAGTTTTATCCACTCCGTGAGAACATGATTTGTTTCGTATCTAAGGTCCAAACGTATTATGAAATACAAATAAATAATGAAAACATAAACATAAAAAAGAATAATTAAAAAACACATTAAATAAAGTTTATAAATTTTACTAAAGAGATGGTTGTGTTTTATTGAGTCATTAAATAACGCACAAAGAGGGATGTGAATGCACACATAGTTGTTGTTGGTGGTAGACAAACCAAAATCAAAGATGACAATGAAACACGTGATCTGATGGTTAACACTTGTGTCAAAGATGGCATATTGATGCGTAGAGTTAAGATAGTTATGCACCAAGTTGAGAAATTCCTCCGTTCTTAAAGTCGTATCAGATCTTCGTCAGACCAGATCATGTGATGATGTCATAGATTTCACGAAATGTTAGGTCTAAGTTGTCTAAATTCGAGTCTGAACCTGCATTGCAAGCATTCGGATCTTTCAAAGGTGATGGACTCATATACAAGAACGAGGACCAGAGGAAAAGGGCATGTGAGAGGGCAGCATCCCTCTCAAGGAAGAGGTTTAAACGGTGTTAGTGTTTTGGTACTGACGTCAGGCTAGAGGGTCATGATTCTAGGATAGTGATATCTCGATCTCTCGGAGAAATTGATTTGCGACAAACGAGGGTACCGCCAAGGACAAACCCCTCCTTTTTTTTTATTTTCACCCGGATGGGGGTGTTGGACCCCTAAAGTTGGTTATGCCTGTAAAAGAAGAAAAATAAGTAAAATATATATCGAGAACAGGAGTATATTTTATATAAAGGAGCATTATAAGGAATCTTAGCAAGAATCGATATCGCTACCGGAACTGTCCCGGTACCGGTACATGAATCGGATCTTGCTTGAAATAAACATATAATAAGAAATGTTGCTGTCATTTTATGTGTTTGCGAACCAGTAGAAATCAGATTTCGAAGAATTTCAGAACCCCCCGGGGTGCCTGAGCCACCCGAGAGGGGGTTTCAAAGAAAAAGGCAGATGCACAGAGTGCTTAACAGAGAAAGAAAACGGAAGATTTCCAAGAGGAAATGTCAGAAGGTCTCAGAGGACTAAGTAGACCACATGAGCAGTAAACTTGAGCCGGTGTCGATCGGAGCCAGAATCTTGAAAATAAACATATATAGACAAGTGATGCAATTGTACATGTTATGAACCCGTAGAACACGATATTGAGAGATTTCAAAGTTCCTACGAGGTGTATGAGAACCCCCGATAGGGGATTCAGAAGAAGAAAAATAAGAAGAAAAAAAAGGAGAAGCACAAGAGTGCCTAACCGAAGAAGATGGAGGAAAGGAAAAGAGGATGATTCCAGAGGAATGAAGTGAATAAAAAACCACCACATCTCTGTATCATAAACACAATAACTTCAATTCTAACACAATCTCTCATATCACACCTAGTGTAACAAATAATCGTTTTACTCTAGTAACCATACACATGCCTTCTTCATTAAGTATATAAAATAGAATGCTATAAGCGTAAGTAATTATGTTTAAGTGCAGGTGAAAGAGACGGTATTAATGTTGATAGGTCATTTGTCTTATAATGCAGAAATTAATTAAGTTTAGGTTAAGTTTTGTTATATAACGTTAGGTTAGTTACCGTTCTGATAGATAGGGACTTTGCTAAAGTTTCAGGCAATATTCATAGTTGTGGATAGATTGATAGCGTTAGGTTATGTAAAATTGCTGTTAGATTTTTCTATGTAAACAGATAATGAAAGTTAAAAAAAAATATCGTTGATTTATTCATAGTTTAGTATGTTGGATAGGTAAGATTAGGATAAATTTTATAAGGATTTGCTAGATATTATAGTGTAGTGATGCAGCAGATGTCTTTTTTTTAGCATCCGCGGAAGCGGATGTCTGATTTTATGAATACCATATAACTATAAAGCTATAAATACTATATATATATATATATATATACTCATATATATATATATTAATATCCCTCATCCGCGTATCGATTAATTCTCATACACATCGTCATCTTCCCTGTCCACCATTACCTCAGTTCGACATCGTACAACCAAGTTACAAAATCAAAAACAGCCTTCAATGGCACATTCTTGATCCTTATCATAGGTATCAAAAGATAGAAAACTTAATCATAAGATTTCTTCCCGTATAATTTTTAATAACTGTATATCTTCTTCGTACGTATTTAGCCATACAGTTGAGTATGAGCCAGCTCAGACTTATCTCTCCTACTTCCGAACTACAGGTATCCCATAATAAGTAATTTAAAAACTTTTTACCTCGGTGTAACAAAAACGGATCTTGATCTCTTCTCAAGTTATCGATCAACAGGATATGTTAAGTAAGAAACCGTTGCCGAAATTAATCATGTTGTCTACTGAGTCAGTCTCATGGCCAAATCACTCCACACTGCATTACATACCTTTGATATCCATTTTACGAAGGAAAGCCTCCTCGTACGTGCGGAAGATCGTCTGGAAGGAGGTAAATTATCCGACGTCTTCGGGTATACATAGTGAAGTGCCCATCGCAAAGTATAAACTTGTCCAAGGCTTGTGTCTAATAGTAGACTCGTAACGGCAAGAGTTCAAATTTGACTGTTGCGCGATGCGGAATGCTGGATTGCTGACTTTAAAAGTAGGCATCAGGATCGTGGCATGCGGCTATTCGGATTGCTGTCTCTAATAGTTAGAGGGGCCACTTGTGAAGTAGGATGCGCGCATATAAACAACAAGGGCTGCATGAAACACACGTAACTCCGCTGACCTGTGCGTTTTCCCTACTTCTGATTAAGTCTAGTTAAAAATACCACTTATCAACATTTTCATGTCTACATACCTCTAAACCTTGCATAACACAGTGATTAACATGACCCGCATTACCTCACGTCAATCCGCATTTGCGGAACATCTCGCAATCTTGTCAGGAACATCCGCACCTACAATATAGTAATATCAATCCGCATTCACGCATCCAGCTATTCCGTGAGCATTCACGCATTTCATCTTACCCATACTATAAAATAGCACATCCGTCAATCTGCATCCGCTATCTCTTTTGAAATAAGGAGGAGTAGCGGATGTTATTAGTCTACATTGAATTAAATTGCATAAGAGAATAAATATTTTTTAGGTCATCTTTATCAATGATGAGAGTTATAGTATATTTATAGGGTAATTATAAATATATTGTAGTAATAATATATTGATAATTATCTGATCTAGATATATTAATACTACAGAGTTGTTATTATAACACCACTCACGGGCAGATAGCCCTATCAAGGAGAGTTGTGGTATTTGGAATTGCATCAACCTCAATGAATATTACATCAACCAAGCTACAAAAACTTAATTAGCAGAATTAGGAGTACTAATTACAAGTACAGGCAGTAGGCTTTCAAAAGTGAGGATGAGAGATTTTAAATTAACAAGAGCAGGATATACAAACAGAAGATGGATAAGTAGAGAGATGTTCACTTCTGTATAAAAAGAATATATAATTATATTGGTAGGGTCCAAGGTGATATAGAAAGGATAGCAACTCTCGCAGGATACAAAAGCAACAATTAAGGTAACGTCTACCAATATCATCACAAAAACTCGAATGCGCCGACACAGCACCCACTGTGTTGTGCTACCGGGAGGGCCGCCTGCGCAAGAAGGTGATGGTCATCGCGCCGAGTGATAAGCCCCCTCTAAAGCACCCTAGCGCGGCTGCAAGGTACCGCCTACTAGAACACAGAAGATTAAAGCGATCAACAGTCGTGCGCCGATGAAAGCAGTAGAGGGGTCAAGTGAACTGGAATCAGCTGCAGGAACTAGTTATAAGCTTTTCAGGCCTGTTGCGCTTGGACCCTATCCCCCAAAAGCCGGGTGAAACCAGAGCCCCCCCCCCTGATATTGAGAGCACAGTACTCGCAATACCAATGTGCGGACATAACGGCCCTGTATAGCTGAAGCCAACTGAGCAAGAAGGAAAATAGTCTCGCAGCCTAAACCCAGAACTCCACAGTTTCCTTTAGAGGCCGCCATAAGCCAAACCGTTGTGATGTTGAGGGTTTTCCAGAACATTTTTGTTTATTTTATTGTTAAAGAGCCAAGGATGTTTATAATTGTGAACATTTTGACATTTAATCGTTGAAGAGATAGGACAAGTCTAGAAGGTGTCTTAGAGGAGGGAATTTGTAGAAGTTGGTTTTCACAAAGAAACCAAATAGGAGGTCTGACAAGTTGGAAAGACGAACTCCCACCCGCGAAATTCTATCCCGATCCCAGCGAGAATAGCATAAATCCGGAAAGATAGTAGTGTATGAGTGAGTGCGACTTTCGTAATAAGATGAGCTTCGCCCTCGCTGTCAGAATCTGTAATATAGATAGTTCTTCGGAATATGTCTCATGAAGGAATCTAATGATCATCTAGAGTACTTGATTTACAGTGTAGTGAGAGCTCACGATAGTACATTGTCCACCTGATTGTTATCAGAAAGAAGAGAGAGTTGAAGCGACGCGCCAAGATTTCATATAATTTAATCCCGCTCCGATAATAAGCTACTTCACTTTAGATTGCATCTAATGAAATAGTCATTGTATGAAACCGACTTTCTGAACAACACTCTAGAATTTCTTAGATTCTCCTATCTGCTGTCGAGTCACTATCCATTTCCCTAATTTTCCAAAGACGAGAGCTCCCGTCTCCGGAGCCTTCCAGTCCCAACAACACTGGCGATAACTTTTTCCAAAGTACTATTACTATGTTTTGTAGTGTTTTACCAGACCAGCGTCAAAAGCAATCTTACAGTAAGAACGATACAGTGAACGCTTATGAAGTAGAGAGGCGAGCTTGGTAACACTCCTCCCAAGGGCATTTGAACCGGTATGACACGGCGCTCGACGTGCTACGTGCACCCTCCCAGATCCTCCTTTTGACGCGTTCTCCTTCTCTTGCTTACTTGAGTTGTCTAGTTCTTTCAAATCAACTTTCCCAATATTGGCTGTTGTTGATGGGCACTTCTTTTTTCTGTCAAACGTGGGTGGTGTCCCGATGCGTTCTTGTACGCCACGTTCATTCAAAGTAGCGCAGAGTGACGGTTGGCATAGATACCTCACCATTGCCAAAGCCAGCCACCAAGGCAAGTCGCTCTGTAATTCCTGAGGCCGGGAAAACCATAAATCAGTTTAGATAGAAAAGAATATTTATCGCCAGGAGCTAAACCTCGAGCTCGCGAAAAGCCGTGACTTGCGATCGGGAAAGAAGTGAATGAGACCCACTCCAGATGATCTAAGAGAATAAGACGTTGAGGAAGGCGTTTCCTCCAAAATTCTTAGAATAGGAGATACAAAGTGAGAGCTATAGGTCTGATAGTGTAGAAGAATCAGAGGCGGTCTTCCTTTTATTTACTGAACTCCATGTGGATTTGGAACATGTCGTCCTTCCGCAGATCACATGTGGAAAGTATTATTTTTAGATATTGAGACAAGAGGAAAATATGTTGTGGTTGAACGAGGGGCGAAGTCCCCAAGGTACGAAAGCACACTTCCATCAAAACTCGTGGGAAGGAATGCCATCCGGCCACCCGCGTCTAAGTTCACAGATTTCAGGAAGCCATCCACTCAATCAAATATAAATCACAGCAATGTCAAGGACACCTGAGAGAATAAGGAAGAGGAGGGGAGGTTGCCAGAATTGGTCAGAATCGTCCAGGGTTGAGGAAAATAGGAGGCAGAGGATTTTCCTTTTCAGTTGGAGAGGTCATCAGCAACAGTATCCAACAGATCGAAAATAAGAGCGAGGAAAGGACAATTTACAGAAGTTGTTAGAGATGTTTTTTGGACAATGAGGCCAGAAATGATTTTATCCAAAGTAGAAATCAAGAGGTTAGCACACTTTCGTTTTGATGAAAGCCCGCTTTGCTCGACGAAGAGTATCCCCATGCAACGATTTCTATGCTGAATTAGAAAATTAGCGAGAACGTATATAGATAAGAACGAGAAATTTTTCCACCCCCGATTACCGCACTTCTCTAGCCTGATATGACCAGAGAGGCAAGCATCGGTTCGAACCATGATTTGAAGAGAGAAGAAAAGATTTAGTCGGAAGTAGAAATGAACTTGCTCATACCATCAGCGATATTGCCAGGCTCCCCTTATCGGCAGAAACCGAAGCGTCGCCAGAGTCAAAGCAGTGCATTCTGTCCCACAATTATAGCTAGCGTTTACTCGTAGAACGACGCCAAGGCCCCACAATCGGCCCGTAATCAAGTCACGAGAAAAAACGCATAGATTTAATATATATATTATATATGTATCATATAATGTATTTTATATAGTATACTATATTTTATATTATATATAATTACTTATACTATATATAATGAGTTAGTATTAATATACTATATATATAATTTATATAGATATATTATAATATAGGATATGAAATTTATTACATATATATATATATATATATATATGAGTTTAATATATAAATATATAATATTATATGTATATAGTATATATATATATAATATATCCAATATAATATATTCAAAATTACATTTATTCCCATAAACTCCCATGATAAAAATGCCAAAAAAAATATTTATATTATATGCATTTAATCAAATGTAGAAACATCCGCACATCCTCCTTTTTCAAAAGAGGATGCGCATGCGGATCATGCGGCATGTGCAGTTAAGTGTGGATGCACGGATGCGGTATGCGATGCGGATGCGATGTCTATTTAGGTGCGGATGTTCCGCAAAATGCGGAATTGTTCCGCAAATGCTGGTAGTAGGCGGTATGCGGATTGTCGATGTCCATCACTAGTGATATGCAAGGTTGAGGTGGATTGAGACGATGAAAATGTGAATGGTTTCAAGTAAGGATGGGGTGAACAGGGGAGTTGGATGTGTTATCGCCCCCTTAGTTTTTATTGCTACGTATTAGATAGTTATTAGTAAATTTTTAAAGCAGGACAGAATCAGTTAGAACAATGAATGTGTATAAGATTTGAAGATATTATCGAAATTGGCCAAATAGTCGATAGAAAAGAGGGACTAGAAAGGTGGATTATGTTGTTCGTAAGAGGGGCGGTCATGAAAGAGAATAAGGAGAGAGATAGAACGGTGATATCTTGTTTCTGAGATGTCAGTAGAAAGAGATAGGAAGGTTTAATATCCTGATGAATGAGGATAAGCTCAGAACGTAAAGAGTAAAAAGTTTTAAATATTTTAGGGAAGTATAATGGTTTTCGGAAAATAGGGAGGAGAGAAAGTATGGGAACGATATCGTAGAAAGGTATAGTTAAATACGGAAGAAACTTGAAGTTTTCTATCATTTGCTGAAAGATCAGAATGTGCCATTGAAGTGGGCAAAATATAGTCATTTCTGAAAATATATGTTGTACCTCCCCATATTCGTACTTATGGTACAGTAAGAAGCATACAGGCAGCGGAGATGAGGCCCTTGAGGGTAATGCTGGAAAAGAGTAGAAGAGATAGTGATAAATGAAGATATAAGAGAGAGAGAAAGAGAGAGAGAGAGAGAGAGAGAGAGAAGAGAGAGAACGAGGAAGAGAGAGAGAGAGAAGAGAGGAGAGAAGAAGAGGAGATTGAGAGAGGAGAGCAGCAGGGTTAGTGCCAGTGAGAAATAGATAGAAACAGGCCCAACTGAGGTTGGCTGGGACATCGTGTAGAAGGTGGGAAGGGAAAGTGGTCGAAGATGTTTTTGGAGTGGAAGGTCGGGAGGCAGAAAGACCGAGGGGCTAGGCAGAGAATAAGGAGGAGAAACGAAGTGGAGGAGGGGTGCTGGCGAGGCACCGCAACCCGAGAATCGTGGAACTGAGAAGAAATGATGACATCGCGTATAGAAACGGATTGAGAGGGAGGCCACGATAGCTGACAGGCAGATAAATGCCTATCTGGAGCTGAAGTAATATATAATAAACATATATATATATTATAAATTATTATTTATATTATATATATAAATCTAAGTATATAATAATATATATTATATTATATTAAAATATATTACCTATTATATTATCATTATAATTAATATATATATTTACTCTAGTATATAATATATATATATATATAATATATATAAATATATACATATATATATATAATATATTACCTCTCAATATAATAATATTCTAATATAATAATATATAGTTAAATTTATATATATAGTAATTAATATATAACTCATAATAAATTAATATATATAATTAATATATATAATTATATTATATAATATATAGTAATATTAATAATATTTATATATTTATATATATATTATATATACTATATTTTATATATATATAATAGTATATATATATATATATTATATATATATATATATATATATAAATATATATACATTATATTAATAGTATATATATATATATATACTATAATATATATATATATATATATATATAATATATATATATATATATATATATATATATATATATATATATATATATATATATATTATATAGCTATATATAATTATATATATATATATAATATATATATATATATAATTAAATAATATATATATTATATATATATCTATAATATTATATATATATATATATAATATTATTATTATTAAATCTATAATTTTTACTATATATATAAATATATCTACTTATAATTAAATCTACTAATAATATATATACTATAGTATCTATCATATATTATATATATATTATTATTATATATATACTTATATATATACTAATATATATTGTATATATATAATATATATATTTTATAATACATATAAATATATAATATATATAATAATATATATATATATATATATATATATATATAATATGAATATATATATATATATATATATATATATATATATTTATAATAATATATATATTATATATATATTATATAATTATATATATTACTAATTATATACTATATATAATATATATATAACATATATATATATATATATATTAAGATATATATATACTTTATATATTATATATATAACTCAGTATATTTTTATTTTATATATATATATTTATATAGTATATATATTATATATATTATAATATACTACATATATATATATATATATATATATATTAATATAATATAATATAGTACAATATAATATATCTATAGTACTCATATATATACTTATATATATATTTACTAATTATATATATGTATACTAATATATAATTATATATTATATATAATTATTACTATACTATTATAATTATACATACATTTATTATATCAGTGATGGGGGAATCCGGCAACTTTTGGATTCGAATTGCGAATCCGGATTCGAGCTCATTCGAATTCCGGATTCGGATTCGGGATTCGAATTCCGTAAGTCCTGGAACTGGTATTCGGATTCTGGATTCGATCGAACCGTTTTTCCACACACCCGGATCGGATTCGGATTCGAATCCGAAGATGCTGGATTCGGATAGATTCGGATTCGAACATTTCACACACACGGATTCGGAGGATTCGGAGCCCGATTCCGAATCCGGATTCGAATCCGAGTCTATTTTTTGTTTCTACAGATGCAAAAAAAAATCCTAAAAAAAACGAAAACAGAATAAATTGCATCACCATTTAGGAGCCAATCACAGGAGAGTGCTGTAAGAGCCAGTCAAGATGCATATTTCTATTATTATTGCTACTTCAATACGCCATAAGAGAAATAGTTACTCCTGAAACATTGCAAAAACTGATAATAATTATATAGAGAAAAGATGTTAAAAAAAATTATTTAATTTTTTAACTAGGATATTATTATGTTAATTGTGAAATAGTTAATAAAATGAAATATTTAGTTAATTAACTTTTTAAAAAAATTATAAAAAGGCAAGCTTAAGAATTAAAATTCCATTTTATAGCAGTTAAAGCTAAATAGAAATTATTTAATAAATAATTAATAATAATAATAATAATAATAATAATAATAATAATATATAAAGTATATATATATATATATATATATATATATATAATATATATATATATTAGTACTCGTATATATATATATATACTTAATATATACTTATATATTATATATATATATATATATATATATATATATGGTCAGCCTCTAGAAGAGCAACAATTCCATATCTCAAAAACTATAATAGTTACAGGAAAAAGGAATACATTGTGGAATGCTTGGTAAATTTGTTAGGAAATGTTAAAAAAAAAGAAAAAAAGACTAACAATAGCTACAGGAAAAGGAATACATTTTTGACATACTGGTAAATTTTAGTTAGGAAAATTTTAAAAAAAAAATTGATTTGTTAATTAATATATAGTAATCATTGTAGAAAAAATATGTCCTATTTAAGACCTTCTTATTGACGGTATTCGATAAAATAAATAGGCTTTCTAGTTATTAGTTTAATTTTTTTTATAACTAATAGAAAAATACCCCAAGGGTATACCCCACCGATGGCAGGGTCTGGGTCTTCTCGCCTTCCGGGGAACTTGGCGTGTTAGGACTGTTTCCCCCTCATCCGGGGAGGGTCTCCGGAACCCCCCCTCTGTTGGATTTGGGTGTCGCGGGGGTTTACTCCGGCCCTCCCCTAACGGAAGGTATGGAAAACGTTCACGCCCACCTATTGTTTCCCGTCGGCTTTCGAGCCCCCTACATTTGCGGTTTAATACATTTACAAAATAATAAATATATAACTTAATTATATCCCCCGCCGGCTCGTAGCTTCCCTAAAAAAAAAAAAAAACTATATACAGTCTTTATATTTTTTTACATTCCTCTAATCTTAACTTTAAAAGGTTGCCAAAAAATATTCCTTTCCCTGACTCAGATATTGTAGTTTTATTTTTTTTTTATTTTTTTTATAACATTTCCTAACTAAAATTTACCAGGATTCCAACAATATTCTCTTTCCCTGTAGCTATTGTAGTTTTTAGATATGGATTGTGGCTCTCTATAAGGGCTGACCTTATTATTAATATATATATTATTATATATATCTATATATATATAACTAAGTAGATGAATAGTGTGATATCGTATATATAATCATAACGAATTTATACTATACTATAGTGTATGATGATAACGTTGTGTTATGTCTATGCGTAGATATAGTATATATTGAATATATAATTATATTTATATATTATATTATATTATATATTAAGTATATATAATATTACAGTGGCGTATATCGATGAGTTATGGTATGTTTTAGAAAATGGATAAAAAAGAGAGGTGAGGTGGAGAGAAGAGAATATGTAGAGGCTCGGCGAGAGTCTGATAGAGTGAAAAGGATGGAAAAGGAAATCACCTGGGAAAAAATCGAAGAACTCGATCCTCCAGTTGAAAAGATGTGACAGGCGTAAGAAAGTTGGTTTTTAATATAGCTTAGAATTTACAGGAAAAGCTCGACACCAATGGCACGAGCTATAAAGGCGAAAACGGAGTCCTAATATTAAACCAAAGGCTTTTGGGGATAGGCAGAGTAGGCAACGCCTTCTTGCCTTAGTGAACCCAAAAAAGTATTAAAAATCATGCCATATATATACCGCTATATATATATTTATATATATATATATATATAATATTATATAAGTAATATATATATATATAGTAGTATAAGAGAGATATATAATATAAATATTATATATTAGTATCATTTTTATAATTATATAGGTATATGTTAGAAAGTATGGTAATATATATATTAATATATATATATATATAATATATATAATTTCGTTCAAAGGCGACCTGTTGAGCGGCCTCTCTTAAATTTCAACTCGATTTCCTTTTTAATATTAACGATCAGGGGACTATTACATTTCCGAGTTAAAAAAATAATTCCGTTTTCTTTAGCTCTAGGCAACTCTGTATTTGCCTTTTGACTCTTGTAGCAGTCTTTTTTTTAATGCCAATTTAAATTACATTAGCACAGAAATAATTAATAAGTATAATTAATATTAATTACTAATTAGTTAATTTTATGCTAACTTGATTATCTCTAATAATTTACCTATTTAAATTTTATAATTTCATAAAAAGGTCATTTGGCTCATTCTTGCATCAGAGCTGCCGACTCGCTTGATGAGTCATCTTCAGGCTAACTATGAAATTTGCTTCGGCAGACAAAGTTGTATTTGGCTGTTATAGTAGGAATGTATCTGTGTGAAGTTGATAATAATACGCTTTTTATATTATTTATTAAATGATTAATATTACTTGATTTGTTTGTGGTTTTTATAAGAAATTGAGCTGTTAGATTTATTAAATGCGAGTATATTGGTTTGTATTCGATATTAGTGTCATTAAAAATTGCTAAAACTCTTTCCTGAGTGTTGTAGCCCTATTAAAATCAAACATGTAAGAATTATGTGCAAAACAGTGAGTGATTTATAAATGAAACCATTCAGAAAGGAAGAAAATTTGATCTCCTTTATAAATAAATGTATACCAAAAAACTATCATTCATATAAATATAATATATATAATATATATATATATATATATATATATTAATATATATATATGTAGATAGAATAGGTATAGCTTATATCTCTTATATATTATATAATATATATATATATATATATAATATATATATATATATCGTATACGGATTATAATATTATTGTTGATTTGCCTACCTCAAGAATTTGACCACGAGCCGACCACTGCTAATAGGAACAAAGGAGATTGACATGTGTAGTGGGGGATGTAAGGGAGATGTTAGGTATTGGTGGCAATGTGGACGGGCGTTTGCGGAGGAAGAGATTGCGAGGATCTTGCTTTGTTGGAGGATGAGAGAGGAGAGTGGTTGATCAAACGGCAGGAGGAGAAGCGATTGGCTTGGACGTTTGAAATGTTATGTATATAACGAAATGCGGCTCATACGGTGAAGAAATGGAATAGTTGTCGGATGATGTAGAAGGAAATATATGGGTATGAAAGACAAGACGGTGTTAAATCTGTGAACAGGGTATTGGAGAAATTATGTGGTAGCCTGGTGAATGGAGTGGAAGTGTGGACAACAATCTTGCCCCATTATAGAAATAAGGAGATAAAACAGAATGTGGAAACTATAGAGGGATTGCATTAATGTCGCACCCCTGCGAAGATCTATGAGAATGAGTATTAGATGGAAGGCTGTGAGAGATGGTGGATGGAACACAAGCTAGGAAGAGTTGGGCACAAACATGGTATTACAAACTGGGGAGAGCGACGTATAGATGTGGTGTTCGCTTTGAAAATGATAAAGTGAAAAGAATTGGGAATTTAACAGGAAGGACATGTGCACTGTCCAGCTTCTAGACTACGAAAAGGGCTTTGGATAGAGTGCCAAGGCAAGTTATTGTGGAGGAACTGAGAAAGAATGAATATGGTAATTAACTGAGAAATGATTAAAAGCAGTAAAATGCACGGTTGTAGACAGCAAAATGCTAGAGTAACGACATATTTCGTTAGGAGAATGTTCTATAATTGTCACAACTGTAGGTGAAGCAAGGAGCATGCTCTTCCAATTTCTGTTTCATTATATACTATTCATGGACAGTTGCGGGAGATCGGTGGGAAACAGAGTGGAGAATGCAGATGTTTTGGATACGGTGGATGACTTGGTGTTGTTTGCAGAAAAACTAAGAAGACTGGCAGAATTTCTGGAGGTTGGACGAAGAGGTGGAATAGGAGTGACTCAAGAGATAGGAGGGGAGTATGATGATAAAAAACCGAAGGGAAGACAGGTGAGTTGTTTTGATTGTGAGGTGGTGTGAGATGTTCTGGAGTTGTTGAGTTTAGATGTAGGAGAAGGGCTGAGACAATCTCGGTAGCCAGTGTTAAATAGTTGGTGTGCACTATAGGTGAGGAAAACGACCCATAATCTTGAATTAAACAAGAGAAGTTTGGGAAATTTAATGGGACCATAGCAATGTATTGTCGCCATGTTGAAGGAAAGAGAATATTTTCAGAGACGAGTCAAAATATTGGTATGTACACAAGTTACACTGGGCCCAATACTGACGTTATAATGAAGTCTTTGTTACGATCTTATATGCTTAAATTGGAGAGCAGATAGCAAATTGAGGGCATGTTGCCCGAGTATTCTGTTTTACGACCTCAGTCAGTCTGTTGTATTTTTTTGTTGTTTTTTTTTTTTTTTAATAATATGCTACTATATTGATACCCAACAATGATTTCAGGTGCTGACTGATTAGAGATAGACAAGAAGAGACGAGGAAGGATAAATGAGGAGACGGACTTAGGATGCGAATTTTCGAGAGCATGGTGTAGCTTTCGGATAGAGCATTTAGTGGATGTAAGAGACTGAACTTTTGCTCTTAAAAATCACGGTGCATTATCTGAGTAGCATAGTATAAAGTGAGATAGAGGAGCATAGCTTACAAAAGATGTGACCCAGAAAAATATCTTGATCTCGATAGGAATAAGTTCAGCAGGGGAGAAACAATACTGTTACTGATGAGGTAAAAGACACCTCAAAAGTTAGATGGCGAAGCTCGACTAACTTGTGAGAGCGTAGGCATTGCAGATGGCAAGAGAAAAGAACATCAGCGATGTGGTGGCGTTTTGAGATGTGGATTGCGACAGAAGACGTTGGAGTAAGGTTTACTGCTGGTGCGTCATAAACACAGAAGCAATGCATCTTATGATACAAAAAGAAATAGAGAAAATTTTGAGAGAAAAAGGAGTTAAAGAATAATACATGAAAATAAATAATAAATATTATAGTGAGGGCTCCGATAGCCGACGGTAGGACAGAGGGGGGGACGTTTCCATAACCCCGTAGGGAGGGGTCGAGAGGTAAACCCCTCAGCGTGAACACTACCAAATTAACCAAACTAAATATACCTTATCTATCTTAGAAATATCTACTATTTATTCACGTACTTATACTATAAGCTACCGCTCAAATAAACTTGTCCAAAACTCCTCAATTTAATACTCTATTCCGAATGATATTTCCTTTTAATTCGCTTTATATTTCTAACTCCTTATAATAATAGTACTGTATAATGAGTATTTCTATTATTATTCCTATATGCTCACTTAAAAGAATATATTTCATATCCTCGGTACTATACATATATATATATATGATGATTTACTCATTAATATTATTACTTGTATATACAAGTGTGTGGTGAACTCTGCAACGTCCGATGTCGATTGTGACCAATAAATCAGTTAGTTCTTTCATAACTTTAGCTATACGTATTGATGATGATCTTACGAAACATCACGAGGAGTATTTTTACAATTATAGAATACTAGATAATTATATAATATACCTATATCACATACCTACCAGAAAACTCTCCCATCATTATACTATAATAAAAACTTATTAGCTCTCCCTATATTCCCCTTGCCAATGATCAACTCAACAGAAAGATTCTTGGTTGAGTAGGTCTCTACTATATATATATTTTTTATTATAATAATACCAGAATTTAAATTAAGGGATTTGTCTTCTATCTACTCACTCATTCTAATATTAATTTAACTGCTTTGTTGTCAATTTGATATGTTATTATATGCATTTATGTATGTTGTGGTGGGTGTGTTAATATATATATACTATATATATGTGTTTGTGATGAGTACGTTATAGCTCTCTACGTAGATAAAGACTATTACTTCTTTATTATTAATTAATATATCCAACTCAAAGTTAAATTTTATTTTTAGGTTTATATCTTGGGACATACTTATGTCCCTAATTTATATTTTGGCGGCTAACTTCACTTCGACCGTTCCTTAAGAACATTTATTATGAATATTAGGATAACATAGGGTAAAATAGGAATTAATTTGTTTTCGTGTGATTTATTTTTATAATTTACTATATGTGTTTTTCTAATATAATTATCTTACAGTTTTAATATTTAATGTTCATTTATTATTTATTATTTTTTGTGTTTAATTAAAAATTATATATTTATTTTATTCACCTCAATTGAAGTTATGCTGTAATGATGGTGAGGTATAATAGTGATTGTATATATCTCACCTGAACATCAGCTCCATTATAATATATATAAATTAGTTGCCCAAAATCTATATGCTTCGTTACTTTATTATTATCTTATATTGTATATATAATAATATATATATATATATATATATATATGTATATTTACTATAATATATATATATATATATATATATAGTATATATATATATAGATATATATATATATATATATAATATATATTATTATAATAATATTTATAATATGATATATATTAATATTAAGCCTATATAATATATATTATAGCATATTATATATATTAATATATAATAGTATATATATATATATATATATATATTTTATTTAATAATATATATATATATAATATATATATATATATATATTATATAATATATATATATCTCTATAATTTATATAATAATATTATATTAATATATATATATTATATATATATATATTAATATATGAGGATAATCCATTGAGATATTTTAAATAGATGATTAGGTATTCAAGTATGTCCACATA
>JABUQX010122655.1:22500-27500 GCA_015478945.1 Trachelipus rathkii | reverse complement strand
GCTCAACTCAAGAAAGAAGAAGACGATAGGAAAGCTGCATTATTAAATAAACAAATCGAAGAAGCCGAACGTACGCGGAACTTTGAATTAGAACGCGCATTACGGAACTGTTCCAATCAGTCTCAAAATCTTCTGTTTTCCATTTAACAATGTATCCTCATCGACCAACGTTAAGGTACCGAATATGGCCCCGTTCGTTGAATCAAAGGATGAGATGGACACTTACATTCTACGTTTTGGTAGAGTTAGCGCATCAATTGGAAGGATCGCAGTTTAATGGCCTCAATTCAATGTGCATCTTCTAGGAGATGCGCTCTGCAGTATTAGCAAGTTGCCGCCCAAACTTAGCTAATGATTTTTCTAGCTTAAAAGAAGCCCTTCTTATTCAATTTAATATGACCAAAGATGGTTATCGGGCTAAGTTTAAGGAAGCCAAGCCCAAAGCAGATGAGGGCCCGTTACAACTACTGAATCGGATTAAATCATATCTATCAAGGTGGTGCGAGCTATCAAGTTTTAACCAAGATTTTCAAGGTTTAACCGATCTCACGGTGGTCGATCAATTTCTCACCTGTTGCCCAAAGGACTTAGCATTTCATCTTAGAGAGACAGGACTCTCTAGTTTAAATGACATTGCTTCTCGTGCAGATAAGTTTCTTTAAGCAAGGGGTAGGAACCTTTCTACCAAAAGGGAAGACTTGAACCCTTCTGTGGCATTTGCGGAATATGCAACAAAGTCGGCCATGATTCCAATGCTTGTTATTCTGCCCAAAACGGAAACAACAGATTTTCACGTAACCGGCACTATTTTGATAATAAGTTTAATCGTGATAACAAGACGGCGGAGAGAAGATGGCACGCACCAAGGAAAGATATACACAATGCCGCTGTTACCATTGATAATTCTGTTAACAAAGATTTTGCAGCGGCATGCCAAATTGTGGAAGAAGATGGTGTGTTGATGTGAGTGAAATGTTAAAGGATGGCATGTTGCACGTCAATGGAAAATCAATCCCCGTTATAACCATGTCATGTCAGGATGATTCAAACGTTAGACATTCCCTCATGCCTGTTACGAATGGTTCTATAAATGGCATTGACGTATCCGTACTTCGTGATACAGGGTGTAGCGGTGTAATTGCGAAAAAGAAGTTTGTGAAAGACCATCAGTTCACAGGAAAAATTAGAAAAATGCTTCTAATAGATAACACCCTTAGGACAGCCCCAGAAGCAAGAATTTGGATTCAGACTCCGTTCTATACGGGGTACGTAGAAGCTTTATGTTTAAATGATGCATTGTATGACTTAACATTGGGAAATATCCCAGGCGCGCTAGGTCCAGAGACAATAGGGTTCGGAAATAATGATAAAATCGATATCGGCAAGGACACATCCGTTGTCGAAACTACTCATGAAGCTGAAACTGCTATAGAAAATAGTAAGACGGTGGAAAATGTGAATGGAAACCTCCCATTACAAAATCAAGAAAACTCCTCAAATTCAGGCTGTTTTGAAGCCAACGTTAAAGAGGCAATACAGTCTGAGGTGACAGCGGAAACGCCTGAGAGTGTTAATAGAAGATTAGAGGGAAGAGTGTTCCAAGTAACACCAGTGGAGGAAGAGTATGAAGAGAAGTTGGAAGAGAAAGAATCAGGAGTCCAAGGATTATGTATAAAACACCATGGTGCATTGTCAGAACAAGAATTTGCAAAAGAAGTTTTGATAGCTACGGCGGAAGAATTCGATAACGAATACTTGCTTCAACGAGCTATGGAGAAGGAGAAATGGAGCTTGCAAATTGGATTGGATCGCGTCAAGGACGGTGAATTGAAAACATCTTCTAAAAATCCTACTCCTAAATTGTCTCACATAGAGAATGTCTTAACATGTGAAGTAGCAGATTCTAAAGCCTTGCAAAAGAAATCAGAGGCAAGTGAAAATCGCAGGGAAAATATAAAGAATAAGCATTGAATACTTTCATCCGGCATCTTAAAGCTAGCCTTCGAACGAAATCATTATAATATGATATATATATATAATATATATATAAATTATATATATATATATATATATATATATATATATATATATATATATATATATATATATGCTGGACTTTTTAATATTTTTTGGGCTCACTAAGGCAAGTAGGCGTTGCCTTCTCTGCCTAACCCCCAAAAGAAGCCACTTAATATATATATATATATATATATTATATAATACTATATAGTATATATATATTAATATTATAAATATATATATATATATATTATATATATATATATATATATATATATATATTTATATATATATATATAATATACTGTATATATATGCGGATATTATATATATATATATATATATATATATATATATATATATATATATATTATATATATATATATTTAATATATATAATATTAATATATATATTATATATATTATATATATATAGTATATTATATATATATATATATAATATTATATGAGGATGATTTGGTTTTGTGCGGTGAATGTAAAGAGAGTTTGGGAGGATTGGTAGGGAGATTTGGTAGGGTGTGTAAAAGAAGGGGTTTGATAGTAAACGTAGATTTTCTTACAGTTAACACCACCGCTCACGGGCAGAGCCCTAATCTAGGAGGGGGTGTGCACAATTTTTAAATCTGAGTAAGCTTTGAACTAAAGTAAGAGGAATATCTCCATCAGCTCACACGAACCGACCCAGTGACGAACCTGGGGTCTCTCGCTTAGTTGGGCGAGTGCTCTACCGCTGAGCTAACGAACGCTATTTTTTTGCTTGATCCATTCCTTCTTGACCTATATGAGTAAGAGTAAGGTTATAGTTGTGAGTGAGGACAGTTCTCGGTATGAAGTTATGTTAGATGTGAGCAGCTGGAAAAGAGTGTCTGAGTTTAAATATTTAGGATATATGTTGGATGAAAAGAGAACGGATGATGCAGATTGTAGTAGGAAAGTTGTGAATATCAGGAAGGTGGCTGGTGCAATTAAATCGTTGGTGGATGTAAAATTGTGAAGGGACTAAGTCTTGAGTGCGCTAGGGTCTTATATGAGGGTATGTTGTTTACCTCTTGTTAATGTTAAGTAGTGAAAAACTATGCGTCTGGAATAAAGAGTATGATCTAAAGTAACAATTGTGTTCAGATGGGACATTCTTAGGGGCGTGTTAGGTGTGTGAAGAATTGATAAAATGAGGAATGAACATATTAGAGAGTTGTGTGGTGTGAAGAAAGAGATAAATGAGAGAATAAATGAAAGTACATTGAGATGGTGTGGTTATGTGGAAAGGATGGATGATAGTCGGTTTGTTAATCGGATGTATAGTGGTGAATGTGTTGGGAATCGACTGGCTGGGAGACCGATGAAAAAGTTGATTGAGTCAGTAAAGGAATGCCTGAAGGATAGGAATGTGAGTTTGGCAGAGGGGAGAAGAAAGGTGTATAACAGGAGTGAATGGCGGGTTTTGTGAGGCGGGTATTGGTTGTGAGCTTGCCCAAGGATGTAACCCCACATTGACGAGATGCCACAGTGAAGGTCCGTCGTAGTCTCGTGAAGCCTCAGGGTCGATTTTTCTGATTGTGACAATTTCTCACTGGGGGTATATAGTGGACTTTCGTCATGTTCTACTACTTTTCTGTTTTGGTGTATGCTACTCACCTCACTCCCAATCTAGGGATAGAGGAAGATTTATAATAATATATATATATATATAATATATATATAATATATTAATATAATATATATATATATATATATATATATATATATATATATATATATATATTATATATATATATATTGCCCTAAATGGGTTGTCGAACCTGCACCCTCGCTGTTGGTAAAGTAGGTGTATTACCACCTGACTACAATGAAGCTAAAAGGAAAATCTACCGTTTACTTCTGAAAGATTACTTCTTCCAGAAGAATAAGGCATGTCAGTACTTGTTAGTGACCTTTGGCAGACCTCCCTGCTCGCACACTCGGGTCAAGGGTCACCACAGGGTTGATATTCGGGATCCACATTGTATACACATATAAATGCCAATACTAGACACACCTTATATATAATATTATATATATATTATATATATATATATATATATATATATTATATATATATAAATATATAATATATATATATATATTATATATATATATATTATATATATACTATATATATAATATAACATCCCTAAATGTGTTTTGAACCCGCGCCCTCGCTGTTGGTAAAGCAAGTGTTTTACCACCTGACCATGATGAGCTAAAAGAAAATCTACCGTTTACTTTTGAAAGATTTCCTTTTAGCTCATCGTGGTCAGGTGGTAGCACACCTGCTTTACCAACAGCGAGGGTTTGAGGGTTTGAAACACATTCAGTTGATGTTATATATATATTTTATATATATATATATATATATTATATTATATATACTAATATATAATAATTATATATATATATATATATATATATAATATATATATATATATATATATATATATATATTTATTTATTTTATTTAATATATACATATATATATATATATATAAGGATGTACCGGAACCAGAATTTTTGGTTCCGGCCGGAACCGGAACTTTCAGGAACCTTGGAAAAGTTCCGGCGGGACCGGAACTTTTCGACTTCCGCTACACCTTAAATATTTCTACTTAAAACTTGTCTGATTAACAAGTGGAGTCTCTCTAGAAGTATCTGGCATCTTGTCATATCCATATGTGAGCTCTTAGTTCTGAAGCCAAAATATGGATAAGCGGATCAATAAATTTATTAAGTAAAATAGGAATATATTATATAAAGTTCTACGGGTCTTCAAAGTTTAAAAAGCTTTTTTCAGAAAAGCTTTTTTTTAGAAGCGGGTAACGTGTTTGAGGATAAGAGATCACGTTTAACTCCACAACATGGAGAGCAACTCATTTTCCTACACCATAACATTTCAATATTCAAATAAATATATACATTTTTAAGTA
>JABUQX010122655.1:0-17500 GCA_015478945.1 Trachelipus rathkii | reverse complement strand
TAATTCTTTTCACACCTAGCATGCCCCTAAGATTGTCCATCTGAACACATTGAACTTTAGATCTATACCTTCTTATTCCAGACCATGGTCTCACTACCATACAATAACACAGGTAATAACAACACCCTCATGTAGGAACTCCTAGCGCACTCAAGACCCAGATTCCCTTTACATTCACCAACGATGTTTAAGTGCACCAGCAACCTTCCTGCCATTCACAACTTTCCTACTATCTCATCACGTCAGTTCCCATTCTCATCCCAGCATACCTAAATATTTATTTCAGACACTTGTTCCAGCTGCTCATCATCTAACATAACTTCACACTGAGGAGTGTCCTCACTCACAACCATAACCTTACTCTTATCTACGTTTACTTTCAAACCCATATATATATATATATATATATATATATATATATATATATACCTATATATATATATATATATATATAGCAACATATAACTTATATATATATATATATATATATATATATATATAACATATATATATATATCTTCTTGCCTGCTATATAAATACGGTTGTCCATACTTAGCCACATTGTAGTCCCCGGAATAGTGGCTCTTCACTCTGTGCAGTACCCTGTTTGACACTACGCCCGAGTGTGGACGAGATGAGTCGCGTGGTGAGTTCCTGTTTGGTGGGTGATATATTCACTACGGGAACATTTCTCGTGCTTCACTTTTAGTCCATCGTGGCGTAATGGTCAAACACATACGCGTCATCTGCTAGGGTCCAGGTTCACGTCCCAGCAGTGTGAAAATTACTGTAGGGGTCATTATTGAATACCTATTACAATGTGATTTGCAGTTGTCATAACATATATATATAACATATATATATATATATATAATATATATATATATAACCTTATATATCTGCTATATTATAACCTTAGCAACATATATATATACTGCTCATGCTGCTGCTGCTCAACAATATATGCTGCTGCTGTGGCGCCCAGCCAACAGCCAATAACGCTGCTGCTATATGTAGTAGCCAGCAACGCCTTAGCCTTAGCAACAACTTAGCCAGCAATATAGCAGCAATAACAGCCTTAACGCTACTGCTGCCATACTATATATATATATATATATATGCTATATTTATATAATAACCATGTATATATATATATATATATATATATATATATTCATCTTCTCATCTTCATCTACCTTTTTCTCCCCAGACTGGGGGTAAGGTGCGTAACATGCATCGGAAGAAAAGCAGTGAAGAATATGTAAAGGAAGTCGAAAGAGAAGCGAACCTTACCGCCCTCTGGCGCCATTAATTACTAAGAACTCGTCGCAGTCAGAAAATGCACCCTAGAGCTTCACGGGACCGCGACGGACACTCACTATGGTAAATCGTCAATTTAAGGGTTCATCAATCCCTTGGCCTAGGTGGGCCACAACCATACCTTCACAAAACCCCGCCATTTTCTCCTATTATGCCTTTTATTTTCCTTACTCTGCGAAACTCATTTCTCTCCTTTAGACATTCGTTTACTGACTCAATCCACTTTTTTTCTTCGGTCTCCAGCCAGGTCGATTTACCAACACACTCCACCACTATACATCCGCTTAACCAACCGACTATCATTCATCCCTTTCCACATGACCAAACCATCTGAACATACTTTCATTTATTCTCTCGTTTACCTTTCTTCACACCCACACAACTCTCTAATACGTTCCAGAACCCTCTGCATTTTATCAATTCTTCTCACACCTAGCATGCCCCTAAGATTGTCCATCTGAACACATTGAACTTTAGATCTATACTACTATTCCAGACCATGGTCTCACTACTATGCAATAACAGGTAACAACAGCACCCTCATGCAAGACCCTAGCACTCCAGACTCAGTCCTTTTACATTCACCAACAATTTAATTGCACCACCTTCCTGCATTTCTGAACTTTCCTACTACACTGCATCATCCGTTCCCTTCTCATCAACATACTAAATATTTATTTAAACTCAGGCACTTGTTCCAGCTGCTCACCATCTAACATAACTTCACACTGAGGACTGTCCTCACTCACAACCATAACCTTACTCTTATCTACGTTTACTTTCAAACCCCTCCTTTTACACACCCTGCCAAATCTCTCTACCAATCCTCACAAACTCATTCTTCACACAAAGCCAAATCATCCGCATATAATTGAGGTGGGGCACCCTCCACTCATCTCCATTCTCTCCATCATTCTAACTTTTTTACCATTTTTCTCCACTTTTGTTCTAGCAATTCTTACATAACTCCCATCCATATACAAATTGAATAGCCAAGGAGACATAAAACAACCCCTGTCTCACTCGCTATTAATACTAAATAATCACCTTTATTTTCCCATTCTGCTTACACACGCCACACTATCAGCATACATACTTTTGATTCCATTCAAGAAACCTACAACCAACACCATATATCACTAATACCTGCCATGGACCGCTATTAACTCTATCATACGCCTGTTGCAAATCCATAAAACCAAATACAATTTATTCTTCTTCTCCCTCATTTTCTCAATCATTTGTTTCAATGTAAAGATTTGATCCACACATCCTCTACCACTCCTAAACGCACCTTGTTCTTCACCAATCAGTCTTTCAGTCACTCGACACACTCTTTCGACCAAAATACCAGCATATATCTTCCCTACAACACTCAATAATCTTATTTTCAATTTCTACGGTGGGGTCATCACCCTTATTATATATAAAGAATTTTTATTACCATTCTCCTCCAATCCCCTTGGAACTATATCCCTCCATAAACGCTTTATTACACAACTTCCAAATCAATCAATCACCATCTCGCTCTACTCCGTTCTTGATCATTTCACCAGTAATTTCATCTATACCTGCAGATTTACCATTCTTCAACTTTCTCACTCTACCCATTACCTCCTCCTTGCTAATAACCTCATCCATAAAATACCTATTCCTTCTTGCACCATCAAACCCACACACATTCACTATCACCTTTTCATTACTGCCAATGTTACCACACTCCCCTCACATCCATTTCATCAGTTACAAAAGCACCATCCCTATTCATTATTCTAAGCAGGTTTCCCTTATTCTCATTCTTAACCTTTTTCGTTCCTTCCAGAAGAGCTTCTATTCCCTCGTAAGTCCCCATTCATCCCTCTACCAAACTGTTAATTTACCTCTTCTTTTTTCTCCTGCGTGTGCCTTTTAGTATTTCTTTTTTCCTCCTTATATAATTCCAAGCATCTTTCTTTTGAAACTTCATCATTGACTTTTAGTACATTCAACCACACTTCTTTTTACTTTAACCGCTTGCATCACCTCTTCATTCCACCACTCACTGTTAACATTCTTACTTCCTACTTTAGCACATCCACATACTTCTTTTGCACTACTTACAACCTGCGTCCTTCATTGCTCCCAGATTTGTTCAGTTTCAACTGAACACATTCAACTGATTTACTTGCAATCGGCGCTCTTCCATACTTATCCTTATTACCTTGTTCACTTAACTTTTATCACTCTTAATTTACCCACTTCCTTCCCGTATCACCTTCCTTTCCATCCAAGCCCCTACTAATTTTACATAAAACCAAACATATTTTTATATGTATATATTTATATATATATATATATATATATATATATATATATATATATATATATATATATATATATATATAACTAAATATAAATATATATATTTTTATAATATATTATCAATAATATAATGATAATAATATTAATATATATAATAATATATATATATATTGTATATAATAATAATAACTAATATGTATATATATATATATATATATAATATGTATATATATAACTACATATATCAATATATATATATAATATATATATATATATATAAATCATCATCATCATCATCACATCATCATCATCATCACATCATCATCATCATCATCATCCATCATCATCATCATCATCATCATCATCATCATCACCATCATCATCATCATCATCATCATCATTATCATTATCATTATCATTATCATTATCATTATCATTATCATCGAAAAGAAAGCCCAGTCTTACCTCCCCCTCTATACCTATTAGTGAGAACTCGTCGCAGTCAGAAAATCCACCCTAGAGTTTCATGGGACCGCGACGGACCCTCACTCTGGCATATCGTCAGTGTAGAGTTCATCCCCTGGCCCAGGTGGGCCACAACCATACCCCCTCACAAAACCCTGCCATTCACTTCTATTATGCACCTTTATTCTCGTCTCTGCCAAACTTACATTTCTCTCCTCCAGATATTCCTTTACTGACTCAATCCACTTTTTCTTCGGTCTCCTTCATCCTTTCCACATGACCAAACCATCTCAACGTACTTTCATTTATTCTCTCATTTACCCCTTTCTTCACACCACATAACTCTCTAATACGTTCATTCCTTATTTTATCAATTCTTCTCACACCTAACACGCCTCTAAGATTGTCCATCTGAACACATTGAACTTTAGGTCTATACCTCTTATTCCAGACCATGGTCTCACTACTTTACATTAACACAGGTAACAATATACCCTCGTGTAAGACCCTAGCGCACTCAAGACTTAGTCCCTTTACATCCACCAATGATTTAATTGCACCAGCCACCTTCCTGCCATTTACAACTTTCCTACTACACTCTGCATCATCCGTTCCTTTTTCATCC
This sequence comes from Trachelipus rathkii, assembly GCA_015478945.1. Lineage (NCBI taxonomy): Eukaryota > Metazoa > Arthropoda > Malacostraca > Isopoda > Trachelipodidae > Trachelipus > Trachelipus rathkii. The sequence continues at coordinate 12,789 of JABUQX010122655.1, read as the reverse complement.
AACATATATTCCAAATATTTAAACTCGGACACTTGTTCCAGGTGCTCACCATGTAACAAAACTTCACATTGAGGACTGTCCACACTCGCAACCATAACCTTACTCTTATCTACGTTTACTTTCAAACCCCTAATTTTACACACCCTGCCAAATCTCTCTACCAATCCTCTCAAACTCTCTTCAGATTCACCACAAAACCAAATCATCCGCATATATTAGGTAGGCCACCCTCCACTCACATCCACTTACTTACATTCTCCATCATTAACACAATTTCCTGCCACCCCCATCTCTAATTCTTTCATAGCCCCATCCATATACAAATTGAATAACCAAGGAGACATAACACATTCTAACTATTAATATTAAACCAATCACTTTTGACACCATTTATTCTTACCCACCCTTTCACTTCATCTACATACTTTTGATTCCATTCATGAAGCCTACCACCAACACCATATATTACTAACACCTGCCATAGGCTTCCCTATTAACCCTATCATACGCCTGTTGCAAATCCATAAAACCTAAATACAATTTATTCTTCTTCTCCCTCATTTTCTCAATCATTTGTTTCAATGTAAAGATTTGATCAACACATCCTCTACCACTCCTAAACGCACCTTGTTCTTCACCAATCAGTTCTTCAGTCACTCGACGCACTCTTTCGACTAAAATACCATACCAGCAACACTCAATCTTCCCTACAACACTCAATAAACTAATTCCCTATAATTCCTACAGTTCCCCTTATCTCCCTTACCCTTATATAAGGGTACTATTACTGCTCTCCTCCAATCCCTCGGAACTATACCCTCCATAAACGCTTTATTACACAACTTCCAAATCCAATCAATCACCATCTCGCCTACGTTCTTGATCATTTCACCAGTAATTTCATCTATACCTGCAGATTTACCATTCTTCAACTTTCTCACTCTACCTATTACCTCCTCCTTGCTAATGACCTTATCCCCAAAATACCTATTCCTTCTTACACCATCAAACCCACACACATTCACTATCACCTCTTCATTACTGTTAATATTATGCAGATTTTCGAAGTGTTTTTCCACACTCCCCTCACATCCATTTCATCAGTTACAAAAGCACCATCCCTATTCATTATTCTAAGCAGGTTCCCCTTATTCTCATTCTTAACCTTTCGCGCTTCCTTTCAGAAGAGCTTCCTATTCCCTTGTAAGTCCCCATTCATCCTCCTTCCAAACTGTTCATTTACCTCTTCTTTTCTCCTACCTATGCACCTTTTTAGTATTTCTTTTTTCCTCCTTATATAATTCCAAACATCTTTCTTTTGAAACTTCATCATTGGCTTTTAGTACATTCAATTTCAACTTGCTGACCGCTTGCATCACCTCTTCATTCCACCAATCACTGTTAACATTCTTACTTCCTACTTTAGCACACCCACATACTTCCTTTGCACTGCTGATAACTGCTTCCTTAATTTGCTCCCAAATTTAGAACAGTTTCAACTTGTTCCACATGCAACTAATTTACTTGCAGGTGCTCTTAGATACTTATCCTTACGTTGTTCACTTAACTTCTCCTCTTAATTTAAACTTCCTTCCGTATCGCCTTCCTCTCCATCCAAGCCCCCACTAGCTTAATTTTACATAGAACAACAATGATCCGATAATCCCATTCCTAATCTCATCACTGATTTAACATCCAGCACATACTTCAACATCCTTTTCATAATTGTATGTGCTCACATAGAAGTAATTTTGATACCATCTCTCTCTCTCTCTCTCTCTCTCTCTCTCTCTCTCTCTCTCTCTCTCTCTCTCTCTCTCTCTCTCTCTCTCTCTCTCTCTCTCTCTCTCTCTCTCTCTCTCTCTCTCTCTCTCTCTCTCTCTCTCTCTCTCTCTCTCTCTCTCTCTCTCTCTCTCTCTCTCTCTCTCTCTCTCTCTCTCTCTCTCTCTCTCTCTCTCTCTCTCTCTCTCTCTCTCTCTCTCTCTCTCTCTCTCATATATTTATATATATATATAAATATATATATATATATATATATATATATATATATATATATATATATATATATATATATATATATATAGTATATATATAATAATAATAATATATATATGTATATATATATATATATATATATATATATTTCAACTGCTGCTATACTCTATATATATATATGCTCTCTATATATAAAACTACCTTTAACGTGCTTTATCCCCTATGCAGGGGGTAACACGGGGGACCACAAATCGAACTTTAAGGCTGGCTATCCCAAACCAGCGCCACCAACGTGTTCGCAGTCAAGTTTTAATTCTTGCCCCAGGTAGATAAAAACCCAACTACGCGGAGTTTGAACAGCGTCCTCTCGTATGAGAGGCGGTGACTCAACCTCCTGCGCCACAGGGCATATATATATGGGCCTATATATATATATATATATATATGGGCCATATATATATATATGTAATAATATTATTAATAATAATATGTAATAATATATGTAATAATATATATGTATAACCATATGTATATATAATATAATAATATATATGTAATATGTATAGCAATAACTTCTATATATATAGCAATAATATATGTATGAAACAACAGCAATATGTAATATGGCAACAACAACTATGCTCAATATGTAGTAGCCATATATATATATATATGGCAATAAAACGCATATATGCTCATATATATATATAATATACCAAATATATGTATATATATGCTGCTATAGCTATATATATATGTATAATATATATATATAATATATAATAATAATAATAATATATATATATATATATATATATATATATATATATATATATATATATATATATATATATATATATATATATATAATATATAATAATAATATATATATAATAATATAATTATAATAATATAGGCATATAATAATAAATAATAATAGTATATAATAATAATAACTTAATATATATATATATATATATATATATATATATATATATATATACTGCCTAACAAAATTTACAATAGAATTCAATATATTTAAATGTCATGCCTTTTTTTCTGCCAAGTCACATATTACAAATATTTAAAAAAAAAATAAAAATTAATAACTCATCTGAATTTGACATTCGCAGCTTATAGAGAAATATAGAATTACCGAATCTAAAATTTTATTTATATTCTAGAAACTTAGAGCCTGGAGTTAAGGAAGTTGAATCAATACATATGGGACTAATTCGCCAAGTGCAGTCGCTTCTTCCAAAGTTTTCTTCTGTTCAAGAAAGGTATCACCTTGCTTTACAAAGAGTTAATCATTTACGGGAATATTGTCATAATTACGATCTCAAATTAGGTACGTTCAAAGTGAAAAACTTATTTAAAATATTTTGGAATGAATTATAAATTTATAAAATTTATATCCCTTGACTACACGCCCGCCAAACATGGGTGAGAGGTTCAGTTACGAAGAGACGTGTTATTATCCTTTAGACTCGTTTTCTCCCGTTATTATTTTTCACAATTCTCTCGCCATGTTACTTAGCCAATTATAACTTCCATCCATTTCTCCATACCTGCTATGTACATAACTTTTCCCTCCAAACAAGATTGACCTCCTCTTTTCCCTTCACTAGGTCCCTAAGACCTTTCGAGATGGGTAATGGGTTCGTCTCAAACTCCATTCTGGTGGATGTGAGTACAGGTGAAAAAACCGGTCTTATTCCCACTGTATGGGACACGTACCTCGACTAATCACAGAGGAGACTGCCCCACGTCAATTCTGTGTGGTACACGAAGGAGAGCTAGACTCGTGGTTCCTAAGTGATCATCCGAGGATACATCTGCTCACCCTATGGGGTGGGATTTGGGAGATTGTAATGGATGCTGGCCTGAGACCTGTGGGGAATGGGATAACCCTTGCTTATTAATTATTTGACTTTTCTTTCCCTCCAACCCAGCGTTCTTTTTATTTATCATGATTTTTATTGATATATTTATTTCTTACCGCGTCAAAGATCATAGAATACTTTATTTAAGACAAAGTTAAAGAACAATATTTTGCTTCATCATCTCCAGTCAGGCCACCCACCTGAATCCTCCCTGATGACTTGCATGCATGAACTGACTAAGGGCTCTGTTGCCCTTGAGGATGAAGGGATTCGAGAATTTCATCTCCCTCCTGCAAATTCCCTCCCAATCCCAGTTGGTACGTCTGAAATACCTTTGCACCTTAATGATGGGAAAGCAGCCAAATCTATATACATGGAAATCCAACCGCGACTCTATGCTGTTCATCATCCCACCAACAATGGTTCTCGGATCCTCTTCCAAGTATACTATTCACTTAGGTGCTATGTCCAACCCGGATGAGGCCAGGAACACCTTAATAGGTGCAGGTTTTGCTACGCTTAACTTTCAACATCATTCCTCCGACATAAATAAAAATTCCATGACCCAGGAGGTGTTTCCAATTTCAAAAGTATTGGGTATCCCTAGGAATACTGTTATTCATCTTATCCTGACCGCCCGTGACACGGCGGCAATCCCATCACTCGCTGCAGAATCCCAACATTTCAGAGTCGAGTGACTGAGGGACTGATTGGTGAAGAACAAGGTACATTTAGAAGTGGTAGAGGATGTGTAGATCAAATTTTCACATCAAAACATGTGTGAGAAAATGAAAGAATGGAAGAATAAATTGTTTTTTAGGTTTTATGGACTTGCAACAGGCGTATGACAGGATTAATAGAGAAGCTTTGTGGCAAGTGTTAGTCACATATGGTGGTGTTGGTCGGCTTCTGAATGGAATCAAAAGCATGTATGTCGGTAGTGAAGCTTTTGTAAGAATATATGGAGTGGAGAGTGAATGGTCTAATATTAGTAATGGAGTAAGGCAGGCATATGTAATGTCTCCTTGGATATTTAATTTGTATATGCACGGAGTTTTGAAAGAATTAGAGGTAGGGGTAGTAGGAGAGAGTGTTAGACTAATGGAGAATGGAACAGAGTATAGGATACAATGCTTATTATCGTATGCTGCTGATTTGATTTTGTGTGGTGAATCTGAAGAAAGTTTGAAAGGGTTGATATAGGGGTTTGGTAGGATAGGTTAATGGAGGGGTTTGAAAGTAAATTTAGATAAGATTAAGGTGATGGCCGTGGGTGAAGGGAGTCCGCGTTGTGAAATCATGTTGGATGGGGATGGGCCAAGTACATGAGTTTAAATATTTAAGATGTATGTTGGATGAAAAGGAAATGGAGGAGGTAAAGTGTAGTAGGAAAGTGGCTGGTGCAAATAAATCCTTGGTGGATACAGAGGGACTAAGTGTTGAGTGTGCTATGGTTTTGCAAGAGGGTATGATGTTACCTGTCTTTATGTATTGTAGTGAAATTATGGCATGGAATAAGAGGTTTAGATGTAAGGTACAATCTGGTCAGATGGAGAATCTTGGACGTGTTAGGTGTGAGAAGGAAATGATGGATGATAGCCGTTTGGTTAAGCGTTTACAAGGGGGGCAGGGGGTGGGGCACTTGCCCCCCCTAAATCTTGGCGAAATAAAAAAATGAACCTTATATGTTTGCCAGACGACGTTTTTAAGGGTTTATTAGTAGAAAAACTGAAAAAGATACATCAATCGATGGATAATGAAGTAGTAATTACAAATTACTAACGTATTATAAACTTTCTAATTTTCTAAAGAGTTTTAATGTGTTTTCGTTTTCATATTGCCTTGAAATCAACTAGCTGTGTGCAAATATCTGTTTTGCGTCAAGCAAATTTATACTATATATATATCAGGGTTGGTGATTTTTTTGATTTTTTTAAAAAATCAAAAAATCAATGATTTTATTTTTTTGATTTATTTGATTTTTGATTTTTTCAGGCACAAATTGCCTTTTTAATTAATTATTATTTTGATAAAATTAGTAAATAATCCTAATTATTACCTAATTAATAAGTTTAGTAAGTATAATTATTATTTAGTTTAATTAAGCTATTTAAATTATATATATATATATATATATATATATATAATAATATCTGAGTATCATCTATATATATATATATATATATAACTCTATATATATATATATATATATAAATATAATAATATATATAAATATAAATATATTATAAATATTTAAAATATATATATATATATATATATATATATATATATATATAATATCTGAGTAATCTAATTTTATTTATTTCTTTATTGAAAATAATTTGAAACTACATCGATGAATTTGCCTTATTATATAGATGGAAATAACATCATTAATCAGGTGATAATAGTAACTCTTAATTTGAAAAAAAAATTTACTAAAAACTCAAAAAAGTAAAAAAATCAATAATTTTTCGATTTTTGATTTTTTTATTTTAGGCACAAATTGCCTCTTTATTATTATTATTATGATAAAATTAGTAAATAATCCTAATTATTACCTAATTAATAGCACGTTTAGTAAGTATAATTATTATTTAGTTTAAGTTATTTAAATTGTATATACTGTATAATATCTGAGTAATCTAATTTTATTTATTTCTTTATTAGAAAAATTATTTAATTACATTAAATAACAGAGTACATGAAATGTATACTTACCATTAAACGGGTGATAACTAGGAATAATTAATTAATTTAAAAAAAAATTAGCCTAAAAAATAAAAAAAAATCAAAAATCAAAAAATCAATGATTTTTTTGATTTCTTTGATTTTTTTAGGCACAAATTGCCTTTTTATTATTATTTTGATAAAATTAGTAAATAATCTTAATTATTACCTGATTAATATTAAGTTTAGTAATATAATTATTATTTAGTTTAAATAAGTTATTTAAATTGTATATATATATATATATATATAACAACAATATATATATATATATATAATATAACTATAACCTTATACCTTATAACATATATATATGCTCTTATCTTTAAATATATATATATATATATATCTCAGTAATTTAAATTTTATTTATTTCTTTTATTGAAAATGATTGGAAACTACATTGATGAATTTGCTTATTATATATATGAAATATACTATCATTAATCAGGTGATAACTAGTAATAATAATTATTAATTTAGAAAAAAAAAATTGCATTAAAAAATCAAATAAATCAAAAATATCAAAAAAATCATGATTTTTCATAAAAAAAAAATCAATTTATTTAATCAACTGATTAAATCAATTTGATTTAATCAGTACCAACCCTGATGTGTAATATATATATGTCATTATGGCTATATATATATAAAGATGTATATATATATATATATATATATACTATATAATAACTAATATTAATAATAATATAATAATAATAATAATAATACAATAAGGATCATATTAACTATGTAATATGTACTTATTTAAATTTAATTATTATTTGCATCTTTCAACTAATAATAATTAACTTAATAATAATGGAAATACGTATAATAGTAATATACCCTTCTCTGATCTATATATCATATATATAATAATAATATATATAATATATATATGTATAATAATATATATGTATATATGGTCCCCAAATCCTCTGAGAAGGGGATAAAGCACGTTAAAAGAATTGGTTTATATATATATATATATAGCAATAACGCTGCTGTATATATATGCTTAACCTTCTGCCGATGATGCTATTGTAGCTGCTGCTGCTGCTGCTGCTGTAGAAGGCTAGGGTATATATTTAATTAAGCCAGCATATATATATATATATATATATATTAGGGGGAGAGTACACGCATACTCGAAGCGATGAAATTACCTCCCATTTTTAATGGTGCGTCTTTCTCTTTTGCGTTCATATTCTTCACACACTCATCCTCCAGGCAACATATTACTAACCACCATTTATCCACATATCATATACACATGATTAAAGTACACATACTTCTAGATAACACCTTACAGACATCCCTACTACTCATATCCTTGTGTGCGGGGGAGACACATCGTATGTCCTGCGTGTCGTAGAAGGCGACTAAGGGGAGGTGGTAGTTGGGTTGGCTGCCCACTACCACCTATCTCTTGCTAGGAATGCTGATGCATGCCTCGGAGATAGTCGTGTTGATCGCCGTAAACGACCTTCTAATTTTCGGCGAAATTGTATGAATCGTATGGGTACATGGAATGTCAGAGGAATAAATGTTGAGGAGAGAGGTGATGGATGTATTTAAAAAGGGCAAATTTGATTTGCTCGCTGTGACTGAAACAAAGATGAAAGGAAACGGTGAAAATGAGTGATGTGGTGTGAAATGTGTGCGTGCTGGTGTGGAAATGAATGAGAGAGGGAGAAGGAGTTGCAATTTTGATGAGTGACCTGTGGTACAAAGCTATGGTAGACTTTGTGTGTGTGAGTCCTAGAATTCTAATGGTTAAATTTAAGTTTGAAAAAGGTCAAGGTATGTGTGGTTGTGACGTATGGTCCATCTGAGGGAAACGTTGAAGGAGTATGATTTTTTGGGATAATCTGAATGATGTTCTGGATGGGGTGAGTAGGAGCTTCAGATTGATAGTGTTGGGGGACCTGAATGGTTGGATAGGTGATCAAAAAAGAGATGGTATAACAGGTGGTTTTAAGGGGGGCGGGCGGGCGTTACGGGGGAGTGGGGGGAAGGTGATTGATTTCTGTGAAGAGAGGTATGTGTGTAAGTAATACTTTCTTTAAACACAAGAGTATCCATAAGTATACTAGAGTTGGTGTAGGTAGAGATGGTATCGAAGTGAAAAGTATGATTGATTTTGTGTTGTTGAAGAAGGAGATGTTGAAGTATGTGTTGGATGTTAAATCAGTGAGGGGTTTAGGAATGGGATTATCGGATCATTATGTTGTTCTATGTAAAATTAAGTTAGTGGGGGCTTGGATGGAGAGGAAGGTGATACGAAAGAAAGTAGGTAAAATTAAGAGTGAGAAGTTAAGTGAGCAAGACAATAAGGATAAGTATGTAAGAGCGCTCGCTAGTAAATCGGTTGAATGTGAACAAGTTGATACTGAACAAATCTGGGGGCAAATGAAGGAAGCAATTATTATTAGTAGTGCAAAGGAAGTGTGTGGATGTGCTAAAGTAGGAAGTAAAAATGTTAACAGCGAATGGTGGAATGAAGAGGTGATGAAAGCGGTTAAAGGTAAAAAGAAGCGTGGTTGAATTTACTAAAAGCAAATGATGAAGTTTCAAAGAAAGATACTTGGAATTATAAGGAGGAAAAAAGGAAATACTAAAAGGTGCATACGTAGGAGAAAACAAGAGGTAAATGAACAGTTTCGAAGGAGGAGTGAATGAGGACATACAAAGAGGAATAGGAACTCTTTTGGAGGAAGCGCAGGTTAAGAATGAAAATAAGAGGAATCTGCTTAGAATGAATAGGGATGGTGCTTTTATAACCTGATGAAATGGATGTGAGGGGGAGTGTGGAAAGAACACTTCAATCACAATAACAAAGTAGCAGTGAGGTGTTGAGTAGATAGCCAATGGTTTTGATAGTTGCAAGAAGGAATAGAGTATTTTGGGGATGAGGTTATTAGTAAGGAGGAGGTAATAGGTAGAGGGAGTGAAGAAGTTGAAGAATGGTAAATCTACTGGTATAGATGAAATGATCAAGAGCTTGGAGGCGAGATGGTGATGATTGGATTTGGAAGTTGTGTGGCAAAGCGTTTATGGAGGGTATAGTTCCAAAGGGATTGGAGGAGCAGTAATGGTACCCTTGTATAAGGGTAAGGGAGAAAAGAAGAACATATAGGAGAATAAGTTTATTGAGTGTTGTAGGAAGGTATATACTGGTATTTTGGTCCGAAAAAGAGGTGCGTCCAGTGACTGAGGGGACTGATTGGTAAGAGCAAGGTGCGCTTAGGAGTGGTAGAGGATGTGGATCAAATCTTTACATTGGAGCAAATGATTGAGAAAATGAAGGGGAGAAGAAGAATAAATTATATTTAGGTTTATGGTTACAACAGGCGTATGATAGGTTATAGGAAGCTTTATGGCGAGGTATTAGTGAGCATATGGTGTTGTGGTAGGCTTCTGAATGGAATCAAAAGTATGTATGACGATAGTGAAGCATGTGTAAGAATAAATGAATTGATAATGGTGATTGGTTTAGGATTAATAATGGAGTGAGACAGGGTTGTGTTATGTCTCCTTCGTTTATTCAATTTGTATATACGGATGGGGTTATGAAAGAATTCGAGGTGGGGATGGCAGGAAATGGTGTTAGAATGATGGAGAATGGTGGAGGTTGCCCTACCTATTATATGCGGATGATTTGGTTCTGTGTGGCGAGATCTGAAGAGAGTTTGAGGAGGATTGGTAGAGAGAGATTTGGCAGGGTATGTAAAGGGAGGGGTTTGAAAGTAAACGTAGATAAGAGTAAGGTTATGGTTGTGAGTGAGGACCGTCCTCAGTGTGAAGTTATGTTAGATGGTGAGCAGCTGGAGCAAGTGTCTGAGTTTAAATATTTAGGGTATGTGTTGGATGAGAAGGGAACGAGGATGATGCAGAGTGTAGTAGGAGAGAAGTTGTGAATGGCAGGAAGGTTGCTGGTACCAATTAAATCGTTGGTGAATGTAAAGGGGACTAAGTCTTGAGTGCAGTAGAGTCTTACATGAGGGTATATTTTTGTTACCTGTGTTGTTGTATGGTAGTGAGACTATGGTCTGGAATAAAAAATATAGATCTAAAGAAAGTTCAATGTGTTCAGATGGACAACCTTAGGTAGGGGCATGCTGGGTGTGAGAAGAATTAATAAAATGAGGAATGAACGTTTAGAGATATGTGTGGGGTGTGAAGAAGGGTAAATGAGAGAATAAATAAAGAATTTCTCTCTCTCTCTCTCTCTCTCTCTCTCTCTCTCTCTCTCTCTCTCTCTCTCTCTCTCTCTCTCTCTCTCTCTCTCTCTCTCTCTCTCTCTCTCTCTCTCTCTCTCTCTCTCTCTCTCTCCTCTCTCCTCTCTCTCTCACTCCTCGTCTCTCTTTCCTTCTCTCTCTCTCTCACTCTCTCTCTCTCTCTCTCTCTCTCTCTCTCTCTCTCTCTCTCTCTCTCTCTCTCTCTCTCTCTCTCTCTCTCTCTCTCTCTCTCTCTCTCTCTCTCTCTCTCTCTCTCTCTCTCTCTCTCTCTCTCTCTCTCTCTCTCTCTCTCTCTCTCTCTCTCTCTCTCTCTCTCTCTCTCTCTCTCTCTCTCTCTCTCTTATATGTATATATATGTATATTTAAATGTGTATATATATATATTATGTAGTATATGTATATATGTATATATATGTATGTATATATATATATGTAATAACATGTGTATATGTATATATGTGTAATAATATATAATAATATTAACCTTATATATTATGTATAGTATATGTAATATTATATATGTATATATATATATATATCATGTATATATATGTAACATATTCTTCATTCCCTTGTATATATATATATATAATATATATCTTTATACTTATATATGTATATATATGTATATGTATCTTATGTATATATATATTATAACATATATATATGTATATATATATATATATATATATATATATATATATATATATATATATATGTATATATACTTATTATGTGTATAATATATATATATATATATATATATATATATATATATATGTAAATATATATATATATATATATATATATATATATAATATATTGTATATATATATATAATATATATATATATATATATATATATATATATATATATATATATATATATATATATATATATATATATATATATATATATATATATACTCTGTATGTATGTATGTATAATAACCAACATAACTATATATATACAATAATAACTATCAATAATAACCATATATATATATATATATATATAGTAGCAGCATATCATATATATATATATATCATATATATATATGTATATATATATATATATATAGGGTTGGAAAAAGAAATCAGAGGTTTTAAAAAATCCATTGGTTTGAAAAAAACTAAACCAATGTTTTTGGTTTAATGCAGTTTTTATATACTTATTTTTGATGGTTTTAATGTAGTTTTTAATGGTTAGATTTTAAAAGCAAAAATCACTACTGGAAACTGTTATACACATGTGCTAACATATTTTTAAAATTCCTTAATAAATTTCTTTAAATTCTTAAATTTCAAATTTTCTTGATAACTATTGTAAACTGGTATAAAATTATTATTGTTTTTTGAGTTTTACATAAACTCATAAAGTAAAATAAGAGGGTATATTATAAAATATAAACTCTATCTGAAAAAAAAAGGTTTTACTTTATTATTTAGAAAAAAAAAATCATTATATTTGCAATGCACTCAAAAATATAATTATTGCCCAATTGCGATATGACGACAATGTCACTTTATATTTGAACTCTCTTTAAAGGATGACAGATGATAATGGCGCACAAAGAAAATCCGCTGCGCTACGATACCACATTTTCTCTGATCTCACACTCCACATATAGGTTTTGGCATTATAAACTTAAAATGTGGCATCAATGGAGGGCAGAAAATGATTTTAAGGGTGCTCAGAGCAAAGTCATGTTTTAAACATTTTTTGAGATTTACAAATATATATATAACTATATATATATACATATTAATATAACTATATATATAACAACAAAAGCAATAATAAATATACAAAAATATATATATATATATATATATATATATATATAACATATATATATACTATATATATATATCTATACATATATATATAGCTAACAACATATATATATATATACTATATATAATATATATAT
>JABUQX010122654.1:7500-23254 GCA_015478945.1 Trachelipus rathkii | reverse complement strand
GGAGGAATCACACAGTGGCAGGGCAATAATGAGACGAGCTATAAAAAGATGGAAGGAAGGGTGAAAGCTCCAGAGAGAGAGATGGCAGTGGCGCGCTGCGGAGTGACACCAAGGAGTGGTGGAGGAGGGATAGAGGAGCTTGAGATGGGAGAATCATCCGATTAATGAACAAGTTTGGGAGAAGCGGGAAAGCTCCCGGAAAGTGGTTCAAGGGCCAATAATAATAATACCGAAATATATAAAGGTAAGGAGAATGGCAGGCAAGCTGTAACAATTTAATTATAGAGGCATTTCACTGATGGACCATTCTGGCAAAAATAAACGAAAGAATATTGGCGAGGAAAAAGGAGAGTCGAATCTCGGAGAAGAGCAGTAACCTGTCATAGAAGAAGGAAGAGGGAAACGACGGATCTTTTCTATTATACACTGACGAATGGTCTCGGAACGAAGCATGCTGGATAAATACTGGAACGAGATTCTTTAGTGCTCATCGATCCTTGCCAAAAAAAGCATTGATTCCGGTGCCAAGGAAAATGTCTGGAACGAAGCTATGAGAGGAACAAATTATGGAGTGAGGGAGATAAAAGAAAGGCAAATAGAAAATTATTCGATCATCTGAGAAATCTTGCAGTTGATAATTTGATTTCAAGGAAAACTTGAGGTGGGCGATGAGCGCGGATCGAAGTTTGAGGCTACAGAAAGTAAAAGCAGGGATTGTTTATCGGCCCACTGCGTTTTATTATATTTAGATCGTGGTGATAAGGAAGTGAAAAGAGAGAACTGCGAGAATTTGAAGGGCCGACATAATAGGCATATGCGGACGAATCTGGGGCATATTGTTACGGATAAAGACGGGAGACGATCCGAGAGGTGCCGAGTAGAGGTTGTTTTCGGAGAGAGATTGGAGCGAAGCAGGGATGAAGACTGAACGTACCCAAAGACACGAGAATAACAAGTAAACCCCTTAGGCAAATGAGGAGGACATGAGGATGATGTAGAGGGAGGATTGAGGTGCCGAAGGCGGTAAATACCTGCAATTAACTCGGAGGATGTGCATAAGAGAAGATGGAGGAGGGAGAAAGGAGACAGAGAAGAAGACAAAGTATGGATTAGTTATGAAAGCGGCATACCCCATGATGAAAGATAGACACGTCGGAATAGAAGGCGTGTAAAAAAGGTATTTTAATAGTATTACTGACTCCACCACGTTGTTCCGGAGCAAAACATGGCCAAAACGCAGAAGAGCAGGCAGAAGTAGAAATACAAAGCTGGTGCGACAAGGTGCGAGGGTATTAAGAACTAATGATGAAAAAAAGAGGAGGATAGACAGAATAAACAATGGAAAGTACATAGAGCAAAATCATAGGGGTGAAAGATCACAAGATGATATTGAGAAATGGAATATGTGGGACATTGAGATGGTGGAACATATCTGGGTAGAGAACGAAAAAAAAGATGAAACTGGGACACCAGAGTTCAAGAGATGGGCGGAGTCGTGAGGGAAGACTCTCTTGGAAAGATGTCAGCTACCAAAATGAGAGTACTGAAGAGAAGAGGAATAGTGCCGGAGAGGGACGTCTGGAGAAAGATTATGCTTGCGGCGGGGGCTGACAGAAGGTGGAAGAAGTATATAATATTATATATTATATAAATAAAAGTATATATATATTATATAATATATTACTAAATTATAAATATAAATTATATAATAAATATTAACATATATTATATATATATTAATATTATAATATATTAATATTATAATATATATTATTACATATAATTAGGGACCATTTATTAGAAACGGTAAAAGGGTATGGGCAACCCCTTAACGGCCTAATATAGGTTGAGAACGTTACACTTTAGGTCGTTATCATGGTATTCGAGTGGTTAAGGTTAGGTTAACGGTTAGAGCGTTAGGTCTAAGTCAGGTTAGTTAGGTTAGAATTAGGTATCAACTCAGAAGCACAGGCGGTACCTAGAAAAGACGATTTAAACATCGAATATAGGCGGTAAAACAACATCGATAAATTTGTATTATAGAAACTCTTTCAAAAATGGTCTACGATTCATTTAAAAACCTTCTAGGGAAACCAAGAAATATCCCACCTCTGGCGGCCCACTCCTTAGACCCTTTGAAGGGGTAAAACCCTTGAGTTCAGGTCTCAAAACCTACTGAAGTCGGTCCCAGACCGTTAAATTACCGAGGTTCTTCAACCGACCTTATAATAAACCCTAACCTTGACACGTCAAGCATTTGGAAAAAACCAAATGTCGCAAAAAATGTATATGCCTTGCAAACATTGTGCAACATCCGATTGCAACTTCCGGATTTCAGTTTGGCTGTCAGTTGTGCCTTCCTTACTACTGTAGGGCACCCTCCACTCATCTCCATTCTCCACCATTCTAACAGCATTTCCTGCCATCCCCACCTCGATTCTTTCATAACCCATCCACATACCAAATTAAATAACCAAGAGACATAACACAACCCTTTTTCTTACTCCGCTGTTAATCCTAAACCAATCACCATTGACACCCCATTTATTCTTACACACCTTCAACTATCGTCCAACATACTTTTGACTCCATTCAGAAGACCTACCACCAACACCATATATCACTAACACCTGCCATAAACCTTCCCCTATTAACTCTATTCATACGCCTGTTGCAAAATCCATAAAACCTAAATACAATTTTATTCTTCTTCTCCTCATTTTCTCACATTTGTTTCCAATAGTAAAGATTGTCCACCATCCTCAACCACTCCCTAAAACGCAACGCATTGTATCTTCACCAACACTACAGTTCCCTTCAAGTGTCACTCGTAAGCCCCTTATTCGATCATATTGAAATACCCAGCATATATTCTTGCCCTACCCACGAGATGCCCACTAAAAACTTATTCCCCTACTCAAACTTATCATACAGTTCACCCTGATCCTATCCCTTACCCTTATATAAAGGGTACTATGTAATCACGCTAGTCGTTATCCCTACAATTATCCCTTGGATAATCATATATCACCTTCTATAAACGCATTATTATATTACACAACTTCCAATATCCAATTACATATCACCATCTCGCCTCGTTCTTGATCAATTTACCCAGTATTTCATACTATATCCTGCAGACTTTTACCATTCTTCAACTTTTTCACTACTACATTTAACCTTACCTCTATATAAACTATGACTAATAACCTTATCATCCTACATATAATTATAAATAACCTAATTCCATTTCTTATGCCACTATCATAAAACTACCATCAAACACATTCACTATATAATATATATTATATATAGTATATATTTAAATATAATATATATATATTAATAATTATATATTATATATTATAATGATATATATATAATATATATATATATTATATTATATACATATATACTAATATATATATATATTAATATATTATATATATCATATCTGTTATAATTAAAATATTAAAATTATTAACATATAATTAATACTATATACATCATATATAGTATAATATAATTAATATAATTAACTATATATATATATATAATAAGATTAATATATAATTATATTAATTAATAATATATATTAATATATATATTAATATATATTATATATATAATTAATATTATATTTATAATTATATAATAAGATTAATATATATTAATTGCTCTATGTATAGAGCTATTATAACTCACATAGTATTTTTATATATATAAAGGTTCAAATATTTCAGTTCTCACTTATGACTTTCTATAATATATACTATATATATAGAGGCATGAGCTATTTATAGGTTGATATATCGATATCATCAAGAATGGGGATTATAGATGAAAGAGATTGTGATCCATTTTGGGGTTTAAGTCTTCTGTGCAGAGCGGAGATCTCAGATGATTGAGCAAACAAAGGCAGAAGGAGAAAGCACGTAGTAAGATGCGAAGAAGAGATCGACTGCCAAGAGTACCGAAGAGAGAGCACGAGACGAGTAAGAAAGAACGTATATTTGACAGAAGCA
This sequence comes from Trachelipus rathkii, assembly GCA_015478945.1. NCBI lineage: Eukaryota > Metazoa > Arthropoda > Malacostraca > Isopoda > Trachelipodidae > Trachelipus > Trachelipus rathkii. Next base: position 19,229 of record JABUQX010122654.1, on the reverse strand, counting down.
GCGAGACTGAGAGAATGTTGCGAAAAAATTTCGCATTTTGGACCATATTTTGTGGTTTCTGTTAATATATAAGAGAATTTTTTAAAAACGTTTGTTTTTTATTTTTTTAAAATAAATGCACCTGATATAAATATATTATTTTTTGATTATAATAGAAAAATTTTGAGAGGGAGTATCAAGAATAATTGCATGAAGCGGCTTAAAATTTTATGTGTAGTCGTGCGGGGGTTCTTAATAAGTTCGTATAGGGTTTTTCTGTGTGAATTGTGAGAAGTGTGATTTTAATATGGTTAGATTTGTTACTCCAGCTAGAAAATATCGTTGCTAGAGTATACTACGACTAGCAACAAGCTCGGCCTTCATCTAAACGATATGTGTCGCCTAACCTCCCTTGGATCTCTCCCATCATTTTAGACACAATCTTTCAGCACTCTTTGCACAAAAATTTGTGCCTAAACAACCGTCTCTGTAAATTCTAACATTTTCCTCCGCTTGTTCACGATTATCTAATGTTTATTTCTATGGTTGCTTTAATATTTTCCAACTGAAATAGGGCCAATCTTTCCGTCGTCCTATTTTCCCTTCTTATACTCAACCCTGGGACGATTTTCTAGCAAGTTCTTCTCTACCTCCTTCTATGCCGCTAGGATTTATCGCCCTTTGCTTGCAGCCCTATTATCACCTAGTCGATTCACATTCCTTTTTATGGTGATATCCTCGTGCGAGGGCTGCTGAGGCTACGCTCTGAGACATTTATATATAAGATGATTCAGTTAGTGAAGGCGGGTTGACCCTTGTCGAATGAGTGCGAACTTTTATAACCCCAGTTTTGAGGTTAGCATGTTGCTAGCTTTCGTGGTCTTAGAGCCACCTCATCCATCGATATATATATAAAGTGACAACATTTCGACTCAGTTGCTCTAATTATGCTAGCACTGTGTCCAAGTAAACAGTGTTTCTCAGCTGCGCATATGCATCCAACCGTACTATATACACACGAAGAAAAGTCAAAAGGGCGGCTATGACATCATCTACATATCGCACGGCGATATATAGAAATATCTAAACTTGTTAGGTGTAACAGTATACTTAGCCTCTCTCTCCCTCTCTCTTACTTCTCAGATCATCCTGGAAACTCATTCCCCTTTTTCCGGATAAGCCAGTATAAAGCTTTCGTTAACGGGTCGAGAGGTAAATACTGGCGACTTAGTACTATATTTTAGTATCGTGAACGAATCCTATGGTGTTTCCAGTCAATCCATATGAAATACGGGGAGACTGATTGTGGTTTCACTTGACCCATTTAGTAACTTCCTATTAAGGCATTTAACCCTAGGACTTTACATTAATGCAGTGCGATCTTCCCCTGCACATCAAACCTTAACTCTATCCAGTACATAGAATGTCAGATCGATGCTCCGACCGCATATTCTCCAAATCATTTTTTAATTCTAGCGTCAGCTCTTTTGACTTCTAAAGAAGATTGCTATGCGAGTCTTATCATTTCCGATTTAGTCATTTCTCGACCTGTGGATATTCTGCGATTATGTAGATTTTCCTGATGTGGTCCTGTTTCTCGAAAGGACACAATTGTGAAATTCGGAGAAATTCTTAAATAAAAACCTCAACTCCTACCACAAATCTCCTCTCTCAGAAAACACTCATCTAAAACATTTTACCTTCTTTGACGGTAATCTCTCGTACATCTCCTGTTGACCAATTAGTAACAACTGTTGTGCCTGGAAATAAACAAAACAAAATATGTGCCTTGAAAACTTCCATCACAGCGGATTAGTCAGGCGGCCTACAAGAAGAGTGGATCAGTTACTGATTTAGGACATGCGAAGATTTTATAAATCCACTATGAAAAGGTCCACATCCCTTCTATGAGTACTGCTCTCATATCTATGGAACCTCCTGGTTTCAGCAGCTTTGATAGGGCGAGGTCTTAAAAACGAAAAGGCTAATACACTCTACCCAGTACTTTTCGCAGCGTCATAATTGCCCACTCAATCTAGATGGCATTGGCGGCGTCTCATTGTTGTGAGTTAATTTAATCTACCTCATGATTTCAGTATCTATGCATGCGCTGCGGGCAGGTATGCTCCCGAGGGGAACTATATATCTCTTGCACCGTCACCACCATTCTTTAGCAGATCTGCCGTGTCATTACTGCACTCAGGTGCAGATGATCTGCGCTACACTCTCTTGATAGAAAGTGAAAATTAAGTACCTCCATTCTTCAGCTCGCTGTGTCCCACCACCGCTATCCTTGCGCGTGATCTTTTCCTACGACACTCTCGTTCTCGTGGGTAATTATTCTTCTCTCCTAGTCGTCTGTGTTTTCACTGTGCTTGAAATGTTTGAATTCTTTCTATCCACTTTATAGCGCAACGAGAGTCTGTGCTCCATCTCCTTCGTAATTTGTGTCAAGCTATAGAGGAATTACACCTATAATGAGCGTTAACTTATTACGCTCGTTTCCTGTGACATAGTGCTGCTGTGACTCTCGACTACCGTGATCTAAAGATAAAGTGCAGTGATGTCCCAGTGAACCGACTGTAAAAAAAACATAAATGATAATCCTAATCTGAAACCTGGTAATTGCGAGAGAGTTCGTCTAGAATTATTAAGTGTATAGTGCGATACATAGTATATTACAAAAACAATCTTATAGCCACATCGAACATGTTAGCGTTCAATATGGAAATGCATTTAAATTAGGCAGGCATATAACTACCATTATAACGGTTCCACATGTGCAACATCAAGAATCTGCACTCCTGCCGGTAAAAAACTATTCGCCTCTCATGGAAAAAGGCCCATCAATACCATGGCCGCCCTAAACACATTTTTACTCAAGAGCTATATTATATTAAACCCTTCAAAACGATCAAGCACGTTAGTTCTCCTCTCCCTCTAATTAATCATATCATCTTGTCCGATCAAAATGCTATTCTCTCTCATGAGTATAATCTTCACATTAAACAAATAGTCCAGAACAAATTAACAAAACCTAACAATTAGATAAAATAATTATACACACACTCCTTCATGATCCTGCACGTTAACATTACATGAGAGACAAAACTATAACCCTCCGATCACCACAATCGCGTACCTTACATTCAAAGTGAAAACTGTTCTGTTTTGGAACCAATTGTTTCCTCAGCTACACTTGAAAAAAATTTACAACTCTTCCACCATATCTTTTCCTTTGGTATAAAGCTGACTAAATGACTGTAATATTTCAATTCGTATCATTCCTACTCGATACATTGAATTTTTGGAACGTAGAAGTAAATGGTTGTCAAAACCTGGTCACCGCCATATTGCTCGGAAACCTAGAAGGCCTTCAAAAATTTTTCGTCATTTTCAGCTGGAGTGACAATTCAAATACGTCCAATCACTGAGCCCTTAAGCAACCCTTGCAGCACATAACGTATCAGTTTCCCAATTATTGGTTAAAAGTTTTTTTAATTTATTTCACATTTTTCTTATTTTAAGTCTCCCAAGTTGTTTGGACCATGCTTTCCCATTTTTTCTGGAATAAGGAGCTCAATATTATCTAATATAATAATATATAATAATTATATAATATATTATATTACTATATATATATATTATAATATATATATATATATATATATAATATATACTATAATATATATAATATATATATATATAAATGTAATAATATAAATGATAAAATAATAACCCAATAATAGAAAATAATAATCTAACAATAATAATAACAAATAAATAATAATTAATAAAATAATAATAATAATAATAATAATAATAATAATAATCATAATTAATAAATAATATAATAATATACATAATAATAATATTAAATTAATATAATAATAATCAAATAAAAATATAATAATATAAAATATAATAATAAAATATAATATTAGAATAAGAATAATAAATAAAAAATAAAAATTAAAAAATTATAATAGGAATATAAAAAAATAAGTTAAGGTAAAAATATAGAAGAAAAATAAAAATAGAAAAAATTAGAAGATAAGGATAAAATGATAATGGGATCACACACACCACAACAAAAAAATAATTCATGTGTCACTGTTAACTAATAAATTATCGGCCATTTTTGCCGATCTCAAGATAATACTTATATCTAAAATATTAGTATCAATTAATTACCAAAGCAACACATAATGAGGGAGAGGGAGAGGGGAGGAGTGAGTGAAGGAGGGGAAGGTTGAATAGTATTAAAAGGTAATATTATGTTCTGTATAAAATTACATGTAACAATTTGATGTTCCGATTCTATACGTTGCTTAGGAAAAAACATAATAAAATTCAATATAATAAATCAATATTATTCCCTACATCATTATAAGTTTTATATGAAACATTATTACTATTTACATTTAACCAATTTAAATAAAGTTATATATATTTAATTTTATTAATAATTTTATTATTAATTTTATAAGTTTTATTTTATTTGTTAAGCTTGATTATTAATTAATGTTTATTTTTTAATAAACTTAATGGCCTATAAATATTTAAAATTTTGTTATTATAAGAAACTTTTATTTAAAAGTTTTTATTATTCATTATTTATCAAAAAGTTTGGCATTGTGTGATTTAAACTAAATTTTCAAAATTTTATTAAATATGTACTTAATTAACCATAAGAAACAGTAAAGCAGTAAAGGAATAGACAGACAAACTATATACCCTCACAATTCACCATCGTATTACCTAGATAGTGATTGAAAATTAAGCTATTACTTGTATAATTGCTCCATAGTATCAATGCCTACATTAGAATCTCCATCAACATTTCTTGTACTGAAAACTTCCATACATGAATATTTAAAACCATTTTATGTTTTTGCAAACATGGGTGTTCGAGTTTTTCTGCATACAAAGCAATCTCATTTTGTAAAGCATATTTTTCACCCATTTCCTTCTCAACGTTAGCTAAACCATATCACCACGATTATACAAATTGATTAAGCGATTAAAAGTTATGATTAAGTGATTAATATAGTTTAAAAGACATGTAATTATATGAATACAACGAAACATAAAAATTATAGCTTCTATGTATAAACATGTACATAAATATTGAGCATTTTATGTTAGAGTAATACAATTATTTATACCTTCTTTATAGCTTAAGTAACAAAGTATATTTAAGCAATGTAGAATATCTAATAATGCAAATGCGACATAAGAAATGACAACAAATAAGTTCTTTGTATGATCATAAATTATTATTAAAAATCTTTTTATTCTTAATGTCGATAGACTATTAAAAGATAGCATATCTAACACACCTTACTGCTGCCAGCATTAACAAATTTCACTGCATAATATTGGTAAAGTAGCTAAACATTATTCTTACAAAGCTTAACACGTTCTAAATTGTTGTCACCTTCTGTCCAAACAGAACCTCTAACATATTGTGAATAATTTACACTAGATCATAAATTTAATAGTATTTAACTGAAACTCTCAAGATATTTGTTTATGCTTACTTATAAGTTTAGACGACACAATCTCGTCAAGTTGGAGAGAGAATGTATTCAAAATCAATCAACTGAGCCAAATCAAACGAATTCGTGAATTTGATCGATAACAATGGGCTCAAAGTATGAAAGATTAGGTGATGTTAGGGTATGATTAAACGATTTGCTCGTCACTACAGATTTAGATGATTATATTATGCACATCATAGTGTGTAAAACTAACTAGAATAATAACATTCTAGATTGATGTGGGTTTGAACTATTCAATTACTACGATGAAGAGAATAATTCAAGCAGCTAAAATCTAACTGTCACTATAGATTTTTAGCAAGATGAATAAACTTGTTTATTGACAAACATGAGCAAAATATAGTCAATCTCTACAGATCTTCTTCGCTTCTTTGCAAGAAACATGATGTTATATAACTGCTTTAATATACGTAGTGAAAACATTATTGCTAAATATAGGTATTACAAGTGGTCAGTTATTGTGAGTGCACTAGTAACGTAAAGGAATAATTAATCAAACGATTCATGTTAAGTATATTAATTATTTTATTTATCTTTGTAGTCAGAGTTAACTTAGATAGTGTATAACACTCAACACACCACCCAGCCAATAGATTTATCTTTTTGTTTACCACTATTACTCAATCTATATTGACAGTCTATAGTTCGAACTGAATCAAGAATAATATAATGTATAGTTAATATCATATACAGATAAACAAAAGTTTTTTGTTTAACTTTATGCAGTAATAATTCTGATGGCATATCTATAAATAGATTTAACCTGACTTTTAAAAGCAATACGCTAATAAACTGTTAGAACTCATAAATAAGTGACTTATGCAGAAGCAAATATCATTGTAAGAAAGATATTGAGTTTAGTAACTGCTTTATTAGTACAAGGATGAGTAAGTATTCTAGAGCCTAGTCTACTGTATATCGATTTAAATTAATTTATACCGTTAGAGACATTATAATTTGGACTAAAACTTAGTCAATTACCCCTCACTACTTTTTTCATACATATCCTATGATTATATTGTGCGTAAATGATTGCTTAATGGATTTTAGTTTTATACGATATGACATAGTAATCTTAATTTTCAATCTCATTATGTTCTTAGTTCAGTTAGATGATTAAGCTTCTTGATGTTGACAACTCATTTATTAGTATATATTCCATGTTCCAGTATGAAAGATAAGTAGTTATGATAAAAGGAATTGTAGGTTTTTGTTAAAATTACCTTTTTATGTTAAATTAACCCATGATATGTTTAGCAGAACGCTAAGAAAAAAAGTTAATTTGAAATTAAAGTTTTGTTAGTTAATAAATATGAGCCTTACATATAGCTACTAGATGTTTACCATTTTAGTAAGTAACGGAAATAAATATTTACTAACATAGTAGAAAGTTTCAAGAGATCATTTTATAAGCAGACATACGGCGGATAAAACCTGTAATACGATAGAGTAAATTGCAATGGTAACGAACCTAAAACTCAATACCGCCCTACAAGTTATCTGATATGACTCGATAGATAAAGCGGTAACCCAGTGTACCTGAAGGTTCTACATTGGCTTCAAACGGATTTTTTAAATAAGAGCATAATGTACAAAGCAACAAACCTACATAACTAGCGTGGACAATTGAGTAAGTAAACGTGCGAGGCTCATATCTGAATAAAGTGTTCAGGGGCCCTACATCCAGGGGCGGACAGGGTCAAAGTTAGTAGGGCGTACAGATACCTACTGAAACTTTAAGGTCGTAATCCAACTTTATTTCAATTAGCCGTAATCCCTCTTAACATATCAATGTTTAATTTTACAATAACAAAGTAATAATTTAACAAACCTAACAAATTTCTTTTATCATTAACCTAAACTTATCTTTCCATACTGCACCAATGAATATTTATACTAAACATAATAAAGTTTCACATCAAGAAAGCTTTACATATCATAACCCTGAACTAAGAAACATAAAGGGTAAAAACAACAAACGCTTAACAAAACCTTAACGCCACGAATATTTAACTACTAATATTAACAAAATTCCCTACTTAATAACAGTACAAGTAGCTAGATTACTACCAAAACGCAACCTATTTCCCATTTTTTCAAGCCTTATCTCTAAAATACGGGAATGTTAATTTAACATTGAACACAGGAATATTAAACAAAAACGTAACCAAAGAATGTTAATCTTTAATCTTAACTTAACTATCAATGCTGACCAAACGAGTAATTTGTGGGCAAAACATAACCAAAGTTTTATCATCAGTAAAGCTAAACTAAGAACATAACATAACTAACATACCTTACGTACGAATAAACTGCTATCATTAATAAAGTAGATAACATCGCTAAGCAAAACTTAATCTAATCTTACTTTTCGAGCGTATTTTTAACAAATCAATGTTAAATTAACATTGCAATATTTAACAAAATCTAGCAAAATTTTATCATACCTAAACCTATCTTTCATACTGACCTACGAATAAATGCTCACATAGCAAGGTTTTAACATCATTAAAGCTAACATAGCATTACCTGAACTAAGAACACAACGTGTCATAACTTAAATAACATACCTAATGAACGAATGAACTGCTTTCATTAGCAAAGTTCTCTGTTTATCAACGGTAAAGTAACTAGCATTCGAAGTTTCAACTTCCCATCAGATGTTAACATAACAATCTCAATCTATACTATACATAACCGAGTAAATTAATAATTTTATAATCATATACAAAAACAAACATTATTATTATTATTATTATTATTACTATTATTATTATTATTATTATTATTATTATTATTATTATTATTATTATTATTATTATTATTATTATTATTATTATTATTATTATTATTATTATTATTATTATTATTATTATTATTATTATTATTATTATTATTATTATTATTATTATTATTATTATTATTATATTATTATGTATTTTTAAGCTTATTTAATAACATATTCTATCTCTTAATCATTTTTATTGCATTTTTAATTGCATACTCGTCATCGTCATCCTTGATTGTTATTGTTATTGTTATTGTTCATTGTTATTGTTATTGTTATTGTTATTGTTATTGTTATTGTTATTGTTATTGTTATTGCTAATATTAATATTAATATTAATATTAATATTAAATTATTAATATTAATAGTAATATTAATATTAATATAAATTTTCATATTATTTTTTATAAGAATTTTTTAAAATTAATTATAGCATTAATATTAATATTAATATTAATATTAATATTAATATAAAATATATAATAATATTAATAATTAATATAAATTATTAAATTAATTTTAATAAACATTAATATTATATTTAATATTAAATTTAAATTAATAAATATTATTAATTACTATTCTTATTATATTATTATTATTATATTATTATTATATATTATTATTATTATGTATGATTATTATTATTTTATTATTATTCATTTTTTATTATTATTATTATTATTATTATTATTATTATTATTATTATTATTATTATATTATTATTATTATTATTATATTTACGTTATTTATTATTATTATTATTATTATATTAATTATTATTATTATTATTATTATTATTATTATATTATATTATTATTACTATTATTATTATTATTATTATTATAATTATTTATTATATTATTAATTTATTATTATTATATTATTATTATTATTATTATTATTATTATTATTATTATGATTATTATTATTATTATTATTATTTATTATTGATTATTTTATTATTATTATTATTATTATATATTATTATTTATATTATTATTTCTTATTATTATTATTATTATTATTATTATTATTATTATTATTATATTATATTATTATATTATTCCTATTTTATTTCTTTATCATTATTGCCAAATTACGAGCATTATTTTTTTTATTATTAATCATTATTATTATTGATCAAATATATATATATATATATATATATAATATATTTATATATATATATATATATATATATATATATATATATAGTATATATATAATATTATATATATATATATATATAATATATCATATATATTATTATTATATATGATAAATATGAAGCTCTTATTCAGAAAAAATTGAAAGCATAGACAAACAACTAGATGGACACTCAAAATAAGAAAAAATGTGAAGAAAAATAAAAAAAGAACTTTTACCAATAATTTGAAACTATACTGTTATGTGGCCAGCAAGTCTGTGCATTTAAGGGCTCGAAGTGGATTCTGCTGGACCGTATTTGAATTGTCAAACTCCCCAGCTGAAAATGTACGAAAATTTTGAAGCCTTCTTAGGTTTCGAGGCAAATGGAGCGTGACCAGGTTTTTGAAACAACCAATTTACTATCTATCGTTCCCAAAAATTTCAATGTATACGCAGGTAGGATGATACAGAATGAAATATTACAGTCATTTAGTCAGCTTATACAAAGGAAAATAGTGGAAGAAGTGAATAAAAATTATTTTTTTTCAGTGTTAGCTGAGGAAACAATGGATATTTTCCAAACAGAAGAACATTTTTCACTTTGTGTAAGGTACGCGATTGGTGTGATGGAGGTGATACTCCTTTTACTTTAACAGAGGATTTTTTTTATCATTTGTTCGGGTTTATGATATCTCAGGGAAAGCATCTGGCAATGTAATTTTGGGATTAGACTCGGCTATCTTGTTTTAAAACTCCGGAAAATTTAAGAGGCCCATGCCGATATGATGGGCCTTTTCCATGAGAGGCCGAATCCGAGAGTTGCAATCTGTTTCGAATGAGTATCCTAAAGGCTCCCTATGCACACATTGTGTAGCACATTGTTTAAAGTCTAATGTATCTTCAGACTCTTCTTATAATTTCAGAACCAATTCCGAAACGTCTTAGGATTTCATCTCTGGAATATGCCCACTTTTTTCGATCGAGGGTCCCGAAGCACACCCCAAAACTTCTGGAAGAATAAAATAAAAAAATTTCTAGTAACCAAAAGTTAAAAAGAGGATTCCAAAAAGATGTGCGAGGACCAGATGGTGTTGCAACGGCACATGAAGCGGTTTTCCTTTTGAAAGGAGACTCTTGAAGCAATACTTGCGTCATTGGAAAAAATAAAAGAATGACCTGGTGAATTATCACAAGAAAGCTACTTCGTTGTTTAATATTCAATCAGCAATTAGAATTTTATAATAAACATTATACGTTTTAAGTTAATTTTTCTTTGAATAACCTACACCTTGTCAAATCAGTTACAGAGTGTCCATTTGGACATTGTCAGTTCAATAAACTTAGTGAAAGACATTATCAAACTTCTCGAAAAAGATAGACCAAATGCCAGACGCAGAGTTTAAAACCATATTTACCGACAAGTAAAAACATGTATGACGACAGCTTTAGGTATTGAAATAAACAATTCCAAGAACTAGAAGTTCCAGAAACCCCGTTGTAATGTGCCTACATCAGATGCCCGAATCATATTACCGATCTCAGTTTTTATTCGTTTATTGATGAATCTGATTTTTTCGTGACTGATCGATTGTCTCTCGCATTAAAAACCACTATCATTTCACTTCAGTATATTTTACCAGATAAAGGTGCAATGTACCTTATAAGCAAATTTGAAAAAAAGCATCCTCTTTTATAAAGACACCTTCCAGAAACCTCACTGAGGATACACTTAAAAGGAAGGAGTGGTGTATCTGGCAAGCGTAAATTGGCTGTTAGAAAATGAAAAACTAAAAACTGCGATCGGTGCTGCTTTGGCTAAGTGTGACAAGAGGAGGTTTCTAACATTGCTACTACTCTCCTGAAAATCTTAGCAGTATTGCCTGTATTCACCCGCAACAGTAGAAAAAACCTTTTCGACATTAAGGCGTCTGAAACGTATTTAGGCGGAATAGTGTCTTGGGAGAGGATCGCATTACAGGTCTTGCTTTACTGTCATTTCATCGAGATCTCAGCACAGAAGTCAGCAATGAAAATATTATGAATTCAGCCTCAGTTTAAAAAACAAGGAAAACTGAAATTGACCCTTATAAAAACTATGTAAGTCTCTCCATGAGAATTAGTATATATATATATTTATTATATAATATATATATAATATATATATATATATATTATATATATATATATATACTATTAAGTAATATATATAATAATATATATATATATATAATATATATATTATATAT
>JABUQX010122654.1:0-2500 GCA_015478945.1 Trachelipus rathkii | reverse complement strand
TATATTATTATATATAATTATAATATTATATATATGGAGCATGGAGTAAATATATCCTCAGCATATGTTCTTGAACTAACAAAGGATATTTCTCAATACTAGAACTATAAGGTATTTATGACAATTGGTTCGCCTCCCTACCTTTGATAAAACTGCTTTGGAGGAAAGAGAAATGCTATGTTTGTCAACAATTAGACCAAATCGATTGAATTTTGAAGGCAGACAGGAAGCTAAAGTCGGAAGTAGAGGAAACTACGATACTTGTGTCGAACAAAGGACAGACAGCCATTCGTAGTGAAGTGGCAGGTTGGACAATAAGCCTGTTCATGTTTCAAATTATGCGGGTGTGGATCCAGTAGGTAAATGCCGTCGATGGGACTCGAAAGTTAGTATATCCTCAGCATATGTTCTTGAACTAACAAAGGATATTTCTCAACACTAGAACTATAAGGTTTTTATGACAATTGGTTTCGCCTCCCTACCTTTGATAACTGCTTTGGAGGAAAGAGGAATGCTAGCTTTGTCAACAATTAGACCGAATCGACGAATTTGAGGCAGACAGGAAGGCTAAAGTTGGAGGTGAGGAACTACGATACTTGTTGTCGAACAAAGGACAGACCAGCATCGCACATAGTTGATGAAGTGTATATATATATTGGTCAAATAAGCCTGTGCATGTTTCAATATTATTGCGTGATGTGGATATCACAGTTATAATATAAATGCCTGATCGATGTGGATTCATAAAGTTTAGTATATAGTAATTACATCACATCAGCTATGTTCTTGAATTAATAATAAGTAATCATTTTCCTCAATCAACTTAAGGCAACTATATATAGTTAATTCTATGACACATTGTAGTTCGCCTCCCTATCCATTTTGATATAACTGTCTTTTGAGATATGAATAAAGGGAATGGCTATGGTGAGTTTGTACTGACAATTAGACTCCAAATCGACTGAATTATTGAGACAGAAAGAAGCTAAAGTTGGAAATGATAGAGGAAATCAATCACGATACTATGTATGTGTGTGATTATTCGAACATATATGATAGACATGAACATACATCGCAGATAAAAGGGGTTGGATCAAATAAGTCTTATAAATGTATAGTTTTTCAATAAATTATAGCTGGGTGTTGGAATCTTAAGTAGGTAAATTAGCCTAAACTCGATGGGACGCTAAATGGAAATATAATATATAATTCACTGAAAATAAATTGTCACACTGCCCTTTATGCACCAATTAGTATAGTACAATATAAATTATGAGAATGAGGGTCAGTTATTCAGATTGTCCTCACGATAACATATTAAATATATTGAGATTGATACAGGACAGATATATTTACATAATCAAAGATAGTTAGTAAGTGAGGATATTTTTATTATATACCGGCTATGGATATTCTGTGGAATAGTTAATAGTTTAAAAACGTCACTGGTACCAGTTTGTATAATTATATATAACACGCTATGATACTGAATTGATTAAATATCATTCAAAAGGGAAAGCTCTATAACCAGTTATGCCAACTTCAAGGGCTAACTAATATGACATCTTGAGGGTCAGATTAAGGTGCTCGTACTTTAATAAAAAGTAGGAAGATCTTTCAAATTCCCAACAAATTCCGAAAAAGAGAAAGCTGGTTGCTGTTCGCCCTGCAGTCTGTAAGGCTTGATGAGGTAAACCATTTACAAGATTGGGGTCAAGAGAGGAAACGCTGTAAGCATTGCATAAAAAACTATGAACATAATGCATAAACTGCGACGTATATTTGTGTTTTACAAGGGAGAGAAACTGTTTTATCGGTTTTCATTCCAGGTAAATATTTTAGATATTGGAATGATCACACCTCGCTTTGAAAGCCCTCCACCGCTTATGGTCTACTCCAATGATCGCTCACGGATATTAGTAAATTTTTTTTTTTTGTTTTTTTTATATTTTTTTTTGGAAATGTGTATATAACAATATATAATATATTTAATATTAATATTATTTATACTCTAATTTTATATATATATATAATATACTATATATATAATTATAATATATACATATATACATATATATAATATATAATATATTATATATATATATATATATATATATATTAATTGGTATAATATAATAAATATTAGTTATTGATATATATTAGATAATATATATATATATATATATTTTTTTTTATAATTATTAAATATATAGAAATATACAATTATAGCATATTGATTGCCACTTATTATTATATATATGTAGTTATATAACTATATATACATAATATATATTTATATATTACTATTAATATATATTTATAATTACTATTGATAATACTATATATATATATATATATATTAATTTATATATCATATATATTTAAATATATATTTATATATAGATACATAGACCAACAAAGATTAGTTAAAATAATATGAATATATATATATTATATATATTTATATTATATAAGTTATAATATATATATATATATCTAA
>JABUQX010122653.1:7500-53419 GCA_015478945.1 Trachelipus rathkii | reverse complement strand
CTAATGAGCCCATGTATAACTGGGTAACTGAGAAGAAGGAAAAAAGTCTCGCAGTCTAAACAGAACTTCCACAAGTTTCTTTGAGCCGCCCTAGCAACTGTTGTGATGTGAGGTTCAAGAAATTTTTTTGTTCATGTTAAGACCAAGGATGTTTATATTGTCAACAGGAGAGAAGGAGGCCGTCGAAAGAGGTAGAAAGTTAAGTGCCTTGTAGAGGTAGGATTTGTAGAAATTGGGTTTTTAAAAATTGAATTTCACAAGTTGAAACGACCCCACCCGGAAATTCTATCCGGATCAGCGAATAGAATCGGAAGATTAAGACGAGAGGCAATTCTAAGTAAAGGGGAGTAGCATTGAAAGTTTGAAGAATGAAGAGGGTCGTGTCATTGGCATAACAGATTGGATAGAGTTAAGAGGTGCAGGAGAAGATCATTTATGAAAAGTAGGAATAAAGTAGAAGTGAGACAGAACCCTGAGGAACACCACTATTGATGAAAAGAAGAAGTCGCCCCACCAACAACAGCCGATATTGAGCGATTTGGGGAAGAAAACTAGACATAAGTAAGCAAAGAGAGAAACTCAAAGGAGGGGAGCTTGGAGAGCAGTGACGCGTGCCATGCCCGGTCAAACGCTTTGGATTTTTCAAGTGCCACCGCAAGTTTCCATAGTTGGGCTGAAACCATGATGGTAGATAGGAAGTATATCCTTGAAGAGTAGACCTCGAGCGCCCAAGCCGTACTGGCGATCGGATGAGTGAATGATTCAGATGATCTAAATGAGAGTTGAGAGGTTTCAAAGATGCTAGATAAATACAAAGTGAGAGCTATAGGACTGATAGTTGAAAGATCACAGCGACTCCTTTTCGGAATATATTTGGACATGTAGTGCTTACAACACTGAGAATGTTAGTATTTAGAGACATAAAATATAGTTGAATGAGGGGTGAGGTTAGCACGGGCTTTGCCCCCTCAAAGCTCGGGAGGAACACCATCGGGCCACCGCCTTCCTAGCAGTTATGGGTACAGGAGGCCCATGCCTGATCCAAATGTAATCGAGCATGGGTACCTGAGAGGAATTATATTTAAGTTTATTTTATTGAATGAAACACTCATCAATTCAAACAGTCTCTAAAATCGTGTGTGTTTTGTTACATTTTTAAATAGCACGTCCTGATAAACATTTTTACTATTATGAGCATAGTTTGACAAAAATGAGTGCAAATCAAGCATTTCTTAAGTTTTGTAAATGCAAATGCAAAGAGAAAAGGACTTTAAATCGGCGGTTTTTCGTTTCTTTGTATTTGTGCTTATGAAGCGTGAATGCTTAACGAGTTGCGTTCGTTTGTCAAATTTAGGACAAAATCGTAAATGAAGAATTTAGGACGTTGCTTACGCAAAAGTAGACGAACAACTATCGGCGGCGTGTTAAACTGATGAATGTTTCATTCATTCATCAACTTTGGCTATAATTTCTTCCAAATAGATAAACTCCATCACAATAGTAGATCAATTATTTGTAATATAAACCATTTGTTATGTTTTTATTTCTGTTTACTCCAAATCGATGGGCTTCATCACAACAGCTGATTCCAATTGTTTGTAAACAAAAGGATACTTCGTAAGAAATCACGGTCGTTTTTGCATGAGTTCGTTGCTTTAAAACTGTGTAGCATATCTTCCGAGCGAGCATAAGCACAAATGACAAAAGCGAAAACTGTCTAGGTCAGATAGATCAGGAAAATATCAGACAAATTGCGGATTTGCTCTTCAAAATTCAAAATTTTCAATGGCCGTTTTCGAAAGAAAGCCAGGCTACATTTTCCTACGTCGAAATGTAATAAACGCTGCGATTGGTTTATAAACAAATTTCTAATTTTTTTTATTTTTTTTATTTTCATTGTACTCTTTATGGCATTTTTGAAAATAACGTATCTAGGTAATTTTTATAAAAACATTAGGTGATTTCCTTCAAATTTTTTTACCACGATAAATACTAAAAATATTTGTGATAATGAAAATAAACTTATGTTAACTAGCAAGAAAAATTAAATTTGTTTTAAGTTTAAGTTTTGGCGGCAAAATTTCCAGCGAAAGGTACAGTGCACACATACACAAGATAGTCCAAAAATTAGAACATTGGATTGAAGTACTATAATTTTAATTATATATATTTCTTTCTTTCTTTCTTTCTTTCTTTATCTACCTTTTTTTCCCCAAGATTGGGAGTAAGGTGCGCTACAAGCATCGGAAAAGAAAAGCAGTAGGAGAATATGACAAATGTCGAAAAGAAAGCCCAGCCTTACCGCCCACTCTGTACCATTAATTAGTGAGAACTCGTCACAGACAGAAAATCCACCCTAGAGCTGGACCGCGACGGACCCTTACTATGGTAAATCGTCAATGTAGGGTTCATCCCTTGGCCCAGGTGGGCCACAACCATGCCCCCATACAAAACCCCGCCATTCTCTCCTATCATGCACCTTTATTGTAGCCTCCGCCAAACTCACATTTCTCTCCTTCTGACATTCGTTCACCGACTCAATCCACTTTCTCTTCGGTCTCCCAGCTGGTCGGTTCCCAACACACTCACCACTATACATCCGCAACCAACCGACTATCATTCATCCTTTCCACATGACCAAACCCATCTCAACATACTTTCATTTATTCTCATTTACCTTTTCTTCACACCACACACAACTCTCATACGTTCATTCCTCATTTTATCAATTCTTTCACACCTAGCCCCCTAAGATTGTCATCTGAACACATTGAACTTTAGATCTATACTTCTTATTCCAGACCATAGTCTCACTGCTATACAATAAAACACAGGTAAATAACATACCATGGTATATGTAACATATATGTATAATAATAACATATATATTTTTATATATATATATATATATATATATATATATATATATATAACTATCTTCTTCTTATATATGTATATATATAATATATATATATATATATATATATATATATATATATATATTTAATATCTTTCTTCTAACTCTTTCATATAATAATATATATATATAATATATAATAATATATACTATATATATATATATATTCCAGACCATAGTCTCACTACTATGCAATAACACAGGTGACAACATGCCCTCATGTAAGACCTAGCGCACTCAAGACTTAGTCCCTTTACATTCACCAACGATTTAATTGCACCAGCAACCTTGCTGCCATTCACAACTTTCCTACTACACTCTGCATCATCCGTTCCCTTCTCATCTAACACATACCCTAAATATTTAAACTCAGACACTTGTTCCAGCTGCTCACCATCTAACATAACTTCACACTGAGGACGGTCCTCACTAACCATCTTACTCTTATCTACGTTTACTCCAAACCCCTCCTTTTACATACCCACCAAATCTCTCTACCAAAAATCTCTCAAACTCTCTTCAGATTCACCACACAGAACTTAAATCATCCGCATATAATAGGTAGAGGGTACCCTCCACTCATCTCCATTCTCCATCATTCTTAACACCATTTCCTGCCATCCCCACCTCGAATTCTTTCATAACCCCATCCATATACAAATTGAATAACCAAGGAGACATAACACAACCCTGTCTCACTCCGCTATTAATCCTAAACCAATCACCATTGACACCATTTATTCTTACACATGCTTCACTATCGTCATACATACTTTTGATTCCATTCAGAAGCCTACCACCAACACCATATATCACTAACACCTGCCATAAAGCTTCCCTATTAACTCCATCATACGCCTGTTGCAAATCCATAAAACCTAAATACAATTTATTCTTCTTCTCCCTCATTTTCTCAATCATTTGTTGTTTCAATGTAAAGATTTGATCCACACATCCTCTACCACTCCTAGGCTTCTTGTTCTTCACCAATCAATTCTTCAGTCACTCAGCGCACTCTTTCGACCAATACCAGCATATACATTCCCTACAACACTCAATAAACTTATTCCCTATAATTTCTACAGTTCCCCTGCTCCCTTACCCTTATATAGGGTACTATTACTGCTCTCCTCCAATCCGCGGAACTATACCCTCATAAACGCTTTATTACACAACTTCAATCCAATCAATCACCATCACGCTGCGTTCTTGATCATTTCACCAGTAATTTCATCTATATACCTGCAGATTTTTTCTTCCAGCTTTCTCACTCTACCCGTACCTCTCCCTTACTAATAACCTCTCATCCCCAATACCCTATTTCTTCTTGCCATCAAACACACATTCACTGTCCTCTTCATTACTGTTAATATTGTGCAGATTTTAGTGTTCTTTCCACACTCCCCTCACATCCATTCATCAGTTACAAAAGCACCATCCCTATTCAATATTCTAAGCAGATTCCCTTATTCTCATTCTTAACCTTTCGCTTCCTTCCAGAAGAGCTTCTATTCCCTTGTAAGTCCATTCATACTCCTTCCAAACTGTTCATTTACCTCTTGTTTTCTCCTACGTATGCACCTTTTAGTATTTCTTTTTTCCTCCTTATATAATTCCAAGCATCTTTCTTTTAACTTCATCATTTGCTTTTAGTACATTCAACCAACGCTTCTTTTTTACCTTTAACAGCTTTCATCCTCTTCATTCCACCATTCACTATTAACATTCTTACTTCCCTGCTAACATACATCCAATACTTCCTTTGCACTACCAACAATTGCTTCCTTCATTTTACACCATATTTGATCCGATAATCCCACTAATTCAACCGATTTACTAGCGAGCGCTCTTACATACTTATC
This sequence comes from Trachelipus rathkii, assembly GCA_015478945.1. Classification (NCBI taxonomy): domain Eukaryota; kingdom Metazoa; phylum Arthropoda; class Malacostraca; order Isopoda; family Trachelipodidae; genus Trachelipus; species Trachelipus rathkii. The sequence goes on along the minus strand of JABUQX010122653.1, from coordinate 48,640 downwards.
CTTATTGTCTTGTTCACTTAACTTCTTACTCTTAATTTTACCTACTTCCTTTCGTATCACCTTCCTCTCCATCCAAGCCCCCACTAACTTAATTTTACATAGAACAACATAATGATCCGATAATCCTATTCCCCTCACTGATTTAACATCCAACACATATTTCAACATCTCCTTCTTCACCAACACAAAATCAATCATACTTTCACTTCGATACCATTTCTACCTACACCAACTCTAGTATACTTATGGATACTCTTGTGTTTAAAGAAAGTATACTTACACACATACCTCTCTCTTCACAGAAATCAATCACCTTCCTATCATTCTCATTTTCTCCCGACACCCCAAAACCACCTGTTATACCATCCCTTTTTTGATCACCTATCCAACCATTCAGGTCCCCAACACTATCAATCTGAAGCTCCTACTCACCCCATCCAAAACATCATTCAGATTATCCCAAAAAATCGTACTCTCTTCAACGTTTCCCTCAGATGAACCATACGTCACAACCACACATACCTTGACCTTTTCAAACTTAAATTTAACCATTAGAATTCTAGGACTCACACACACACAAAGTCTACCATAGCTTTGTACCACAGGTCACTCATCAAAATTGCAACTCCTTCTCCCCTCTCATTCCTTTCCACACCAGCACACACACACACATTTCACACAACACCACTCATTTTCACCGTTTCCTTTCATCTTTGTTTCAGTCACAGCGAGCAAATCAAATTTGCCCTTTCTAAGCATCCATCCATCTACTCTTATTATTTATTCCTCTGACATTCCATGTACCCATACGATTCATACAATTTCGCCGAAAGATAGAAGGCCGTTTACGGCGATCACGACCATCTCTGAGGCATGCATCAGCATTCCTAGCAAGAGATAAGTGGTAGTGGGCAGCCAACCCAACCACTGTCCCTTAGTCGCCTTCTACGACATGCAGGACATACGATATATATATATATATATATATATATATATATATATATATATATATATATATATATATATATATATATATATATATATATATATATATATTTTAAAAGACACAAAATATGTGGCAAAAATCTTAAGATACTACCATTCCCACAATTTCGATGCTGATACTTCAAATGGTGAGCGATACCATGGGTATAAGGTTGCATACTAATATATATATATATATATATATATATATATATATATATATATAAATATATATATATATATATATATATATATATATATATATATATATATATATATATATATATATATATATATATATATATATATATATATATATATATATATATATATATATATATGTTTTTATATATAAAAAAAATGTGTATATAAATATATATATATATATATGGCATCTTGCTTGCATACCCCAAGTTGGAGAAGAAAAATAAAAGGTTGAGTATTTCAATACTTTGCCAAGAAAATCTGCTGCTACTCTTAATCCACCAGTGCCAGATAAAACTTGGATTCCGGTTGCCTGATGAAAAAAAAATTATATATATATATATATATATATATATATAGTATATGAGCAACTATATATATATATATATATATATATATATATATATATATACTATATATATATATATATATATATATACTTTATATATATATATATATATATATATAAATATATATATATATATATATATATATATATATACGGTACATATATATATTATAGTAGTTATAAATAATTAAAAGGTGTGGAATAGAAAGATAGATAAAATAATGAAGAGCAAGAGAAAAAACGTATGCCATATGTAAGATATTAAAGGCTGCCTTTCATAAAAAGGCAATTAAAAATGCTCAACTTCATTCAGGTTAAAAGCATTTTATTTCATATAAGGACACCTTAACTTAAAAGGACAATTAAACTTTAACTAAACCTTAAAGCATAATAAAAACCTGAAAAAAGTTTTATTGTACTTAATTAGCTATTACTATATATTTGAAAGATCTTACTTACTCTTCCCTCCTTAAGAACTTTGCTGTCTTCTCCAAGTACAATTCTTGTTGCTGCTGAAGATAACTCGGGTAAACCCAATATGGGAAGATATTCATGATTCAATGTTTCATCTTTTGCCAAATCAGCTTCTACTTTGCGTACAACTGGTAAAACCCAAGGTTTCCCTTCGTTGGTTCTATAAGCTGGAAAAGGTATATACCGTAAAATGGGGGAAAATCGGTCAAAAATCAGCATTTTTTTTTTTAATGAATCATGAAAAATCAAAATTTTAAGTTACATCTATATTTAATAGTTTTTTCTCACATTTGGAGTTTCCTTAATGTTGTAGAATAATAAAAACAATAAAAATGTTGAAATAAATATTTTTAAAATTTTTTTGAAAAATTCCATTTTCAAAAAATTGAATTCGGGGAAAACTGGTCAGTGGCGTAGGGGAGAAACGGTCATTAAATATTATTACGTCTGTGCTTGTCCAAACTAATTTTAATTATAATTTAAATGTTAAGTAGATTTTAATAATGTTATAGAATTAATTTGGATAGAAAAACACAAGTCTAAGTTATATTTTATTGACATTTTCCAAACGTGAATTTTTTCCAAAATTACGAATTTTATTTTCATTGTTTTATGCTAAATAAACATTGAAAAAAAAAAAATTATGACAATAAATTTTAATAATTTCTAATAATAATAATATTTACACTTTTTAACAAAATAGGCACTTTATATTACAAGTAGGCCTATGTACGCACATTTCACGTAAACTTGTTGACAAAAAAAATTTACATTATTATAATTTAAATTATGACAATCAATTTTAATAATAATAATAATAATAATAATAATAATAATAATAATAATAATAATAATAATAATAATAATAATAATAATAATAATATTTACACTTATTAACAAAAAAGGCACTTTATATCAGGGCTGCGGAGTCGTAAAATAAATTTTTTGGCTCAGACTCCTTAAATTAAAATTTGGATATTCGACTCTGACTCCACTTAAACAAAAAATATTCGACTCTGGCTCCACTTACACAGGAATTTTCGACTTCAACTCTGACTCCGACTCCACTTGCACAGAATTTTTTACTCTGACTCCAACTCCGGCTCAGACTCCACTTGCACAGAATTTTCAACTACGACTCTGACTCCTGGAAAATTGCATGACTCCGACTCCGCACCCTGCTTTATATTACCAGTATGTAAGCACATTTCATAAAAAAATGATACAGTATTGATTTGCACATTTTTTTTATCCTTACACTAGATAGAAAGAAAAGATAGGTATAGAAAACATTAAACAAATGTCTTATAGTCTACCATACATAAAAATTAGAATAAAATATTATTGAAAACTAAAAAAAAATAGACATTTTTATACAAGTTTATACTGACCGGTTTTCCCCCGAAATTGAAAAAACTTAACTTTAAAAATAAGCTTAATATTTTAAATTTTTTACATGGAAAATGTTAAAAATAGACTTCCCAATATGCATCTAAGTCAAAATTCTGATATCTTAATTCTACGAGATTCACCAGGTCTTAGAATTTTTTTGCAATTAAAAAAAAAAAAATTTTTCCAACTTTGGGAAATTTTTTTGACTAGTAGGTGTAAGTTATTTACTTAAATTTTTATATATGGTTAAAATATATTCTATTTGCTACTTAAAAAACCTTTCTCGAATTGAAAATATTTTAATTTAAAAAAATATTAACAATATTATAAAGTGACCGGTTCTCCCCTCCATGCAGGAGGGACAGAAAGGGGTGGCCAAAGTTATCCCAACAATGGGGTTACTTTGGCCACCCCATGCCAAAGTTACCCCATTGTATGCAAAAGTTGTATTGTAGTACTAATATTCCTTATACTGCCTTAGTTTTATTGTAGTAATAATATTTCTTAATTATATTTAAAATTTCAGGTTGTTTTGGGGTATTTTCTTAAAATTAATTGTACGGTATTTGCCTTCATAAAATCAAAAAATTACTTTTTTGGAACAAAAACTTTCAAAAAACTTAACTACATTAGGCAGGCACATTTCACATGTTAATAAAATTTAACATGTTGCAAATTTTTAAAATTTTAACATTGATTATTATTCCTGAGCTCTTTCTGAACAAAAATTGCATTTATAAAAAAAAATTCCGTGATTTAAACTTTGCGAGATAATTCATAAAAACCACAGGAATGTGAAAAATCAGATTTTGCAAAATTTTGGGGGAAAATGTTTGTAACTCTGTTAATTGTTAATATAACTTTATAAAAAGTTTATATAGTTATTAAGGAACAAATGTGTCAGAGAGCATATTTTACGAAAAATGAATATTTACAAACGGTATAGCCAAAAATTTGAGCAGGGGTAAAAAATGGCATATATATATATATATATATATATATATATATATATATATATATATATATATATATATATATATATATATATATATATATATATATATATATATATATATATATATATATATATATATATATATATATATATATATATATATATATATATATATATATATATATATATATATATATATATATATATATATATATATATATATATATATATATATATAGGCTGAAAGATCTTGAGAAGGTTGTACAGTAACATACTGATTGTTTTCATGGAATAACGTCGGAGAACGCTTTGAGGGTACATGAAGGAAATATTTGATGTCTCCAAGAACTAAATTTATTTTTCTGAAAAATATTTTAACTAAATCAAAATTTTATTTCAAAATTTAAAATTTAAATTAATCTGCGATTTCTGCGGTGAAGCGAAAAAAGTTTTGAATTATGAACCTTTTGAGAATTTTGGATTATGGATAATGCTTCAACATATAATAAATTCATCAACTCAAATATGATTTAGGATAGGATGTAAACTGTGTCGTGACGCCTCTCAGAATCTGCTTCATTTTCTTGGCTCAATAAGATCGAGGGCTGCTTAACATTAACATATGGTTGCTAGAGATTTGGAACCTCCTACAATCTAGTGATAATATTAATAATTAGTAGTGATAGTGTTTTTAATTATTGATAGTGTTATTATTTAATTGGTGACAGTATTATTAATTGGTGATAGTGTTATTAATAGTGATAGTGATGATGATATTGATAGTGATAATATAGTAATAATGATGATAGTGGTGTTAATGTTAATTATAGTAATCATAATGATAGTGGCAGTGATGGTAATGATAGTAATTGTAATGATAATATTAATGATAGTGTTGATAACCATAATGGTAATAATGATAATATTAGTGATGGTAGTGATGTTAATGACAGTGATAATAATAGTAACGGTAGTAATGATAATGATAGTAATATTAATAAAATATATATATATATATATATATATATATATATATATATATATATATATATATATATATATATATATGTATGTGTGTATATATTATTTTTTTTTGTATTTTATATTTATTTATACAAAAGCGCCCGATAGCTCAGTGGTAGAGCACTCGCCAAACCAAGCGAGGGTCCCAGGGTCGCAACTGGTCGGGTGGGAGAATGTGAGCTGTTCTCTCCTTGGGCTTGGCTCCGTCCTGCTCGGACGTTAAATGAGTACACCTCCTCCTTGATTAGGGCTCTGCCCGTGAGTGATGGTGTTTATCTCTGTAAAAAAAATATATATATATATATATATATATATATATATATATATATATATATATATATATATATATATATATATATATATATATATATATATATATATATATATATATATATATATATATATATATATATATATAAATAAAAATAAAAATAAAAATAAAAAAATATATATATATATATATATATATATATATATATATATATATATATATATATATATATATATATATATATATATATATATATAATAAATATATATTATTATTATATATCTATCTATATATATTTATATATATATATATCTATACATATCTTAAAAATATGTATCATATATATGTATATTATACAGATTGGTAAATAGTTATATATAAATATATATAAGATCTATTTGTATATATATATATATTACATATACATATATATACAAATTATAAGTATTACTAACATATATATATATATACATAATATATATATATATACCTATATATATATATATATATATATATATATATATATATATATATATATATATATATATATATATATATATATATATATATATATATATATATATATATACACAGAGGTGGGCATCGTTACTCAAAAAAAGTAGTTCCGTTATCATTACTCCGTTACTCGGAAAAAGTAATTGCGTTATCGTTATTCCGTTTCTTTGAAAGGAAAAGTAACGAAGTGCCGTTACTCCGTTACTCCGTTACTTTTAGCTTTTCAATATGACATTAATTACGGTATCTTTGGAAATTTATTGGTTTGTGTACATTAAATTTTTAACATTATCATTATTATTAAAAAACATACCCTCATGTAAGACCCTAGCGCACTCAAGACTTAGTCCCTTTGCATCCACCAACGATTTAATTGCACCAGCACCTTCCTGCCATTCACAACTTTCCAACTACACTCTGCATCATCCGTTCCCTTTTCATCCAACATATATACTAAATATATAAACCCAGACACTTGTTCCAGCTGCTCACCATTTAACATAGCTTCACACCAAGAACTGTCCTCACTCACAACCTTATATAACCTTACTCTTATCTACGCTTACCTTCAAACATCTCCATTTACACACCCTGTCAAATCTCTCTACCAATCCTCTCAAAATCTCTTAGATTCTCCACACAAAACCAAATCATCCGCATATAATAGGTAGGGCATCCTCCACTCTCTTCCATTCTCCATCATTCTAACCGAGATTGTGGAGTCAGAGTCGGGGAGTTGGTAATTTTGAAGAGTGGAGTCGGAGTCGGTAATTTTGAAGAGAGTGGAGTCAGAGTCGGAGTTGGAAAATTTTGAAACGGCTCCACAACCCTGATTCTAACACCATCCCCTGCCATCCCACCTCTAATTCTATCATAACCCCTTCCATATACAAATTGAATAACCAAGGAGGCATAACACATCCCTGCCTCACTCCGCTATTAATATTAAAACAATCACTTTCAACTCCATATATTCTTACACACGCTTTACTATCGTCATATATACTTTTGATTCCATTCAAAAGCTCACCACGAACACCATATATAATAACACCTGCCTCAGAGCTTCTGTATTAATAATTTCATACGCCTGTTTGCAAATACAAAAAAACTAAATACAATTTATTCTTCTCCTCCCTCATTTTCTCAATCATTTTTTTCAATGTAAAGATTTGATCCACACATCCTCTACCACTTCCAAAGCCACCTTATTCTTCGAAATCAGTCTTTCAGTCACTCGACGCATTCTTTCGACAAAAATATAAGTATATATCTTCCTTACTACACTTAATAAACAAATTTCCCTATAATTCCTACAGTTCCCCTTATCTCACTTACCCTTATATAAGGGTACTATTACTGTTCTCCTCCAATCCCAACCATGCTCTCCATAAACATTTTGTTACACAACTTCCAAATCCAATGAATCACCATCTCGCCTCCGTTCTTGATCATTTTACCGGTAATTTCATCTATACATGCAGATTTACCATTCTTCAACTTTCTCGCTCTACACATATCCTCCTTACTAATGACTTCATGCCCAAAATACCTATTTCTTGCACCATCAAACCCACACACATTCACTATCACCTCTTCATTACTGCCAATGTTATGCAGATTTTCGAAGTGTTCCCACCACACTGTAGTCACATTCATCTCATCAGTTACGAACCCACAATCCCTATTCATTATTCTATGCAAATTACCCTTATTCCTTTATATATATATATATATATATATATATATATATATATATATATATATATATATATATATATATATATATATATAGATATAGATATATATATATATATATATATATATATATATATATATATATATATATATATATATATATATATATATATATATATATATATATATATATTATAAAAAGATTTTTGAGCTTGATCGGAGTGGTCGATGGCTATCAACATCAGGGCTGCGGAGTAGTAAAATAAATTTTTCTACTCTGACTCCGACTCCTAAATTCAAATTTGGATTTTCGACCCAACCCACTTAAACAAAAATTTTCGACTCCAACTCCGACTCCGACTTCACTCAAACAAAAATTTTCGACTCCGACTTCAGCAGTCAAATTCAAAATTTCGACTCTGTACTCAGCTTAGTGCTTAGAGAATTACAGTAAAACATTTTTTTGTTTCAAATATTTTTTTTTCACTTGCTTTAGAAAATAAAAAAAATATACCACTTTTCCAATGAATCTAATCTCCAAATACTATACCGTAAAGACATAAAGATGCAGGCGCAACACATGACAAACAAATATATTTCAGTTTCGGAAACAAATGTATAACGTAATTATAATGCAAATTATTTTTATTTTTATTATAAAACAGCCGTTTTAAAATTAACAGTACTTAATACGAATAATAATAAAATAATAATAATAATAATAATAATAATAATAATAATAATAATAATAATAATAATAATAATAATAATAATAATAATAATAATAATAATAATAATATAAATTTAATAATTCTAATTTTCGTAGACCCACTCACTTACCCAGGAATTTTCTCGACCGACTCCAACTTCTGGAAAATTGGCTATCAACATTCAAAGAAAGTCGAACAAAATGTAACGGACTAAAAAGTAACGGAGAAAAAAATAACGGAACTTATTCAGAGCGTTACATGAAAGAAAAAGTAACGAGTCCGTTACTCCGTTACTGAAAAAACTAGTTCCGTTAGTAACGGAGTAACGGATCGTGCCCACCTCTGTATATATATATATATATATATATATATATATATATATATATATATATATATATTTTATATATATATATATATATATATATATATATATATATATATATATATATATATATATATATATATATATATATATATATATATATATATATATATATATATATATATATATATATATATATATATATATATATATATATATATTAGGGATGTACTGATACCAGAAAAGAGGCTGATACCGATACTCTATTTTTTTAGGTGCTGATACTGATACTTTAATTAATATAATAAATCCACAGTAATGAGATAGAACATTTGTGTACTGCTAGGCAACTCAGGATTGCATTCCCTGTACAACCAATACTTAGTCATTTATTTCACATTTGGTTGTGCCCAAGTATATTTATTTTATAAATTAAAATAGTATATTTAAGGAATAATAAATGCAAATATAATATTAATAACTTTTTTATGTTTGTGTTTATTCAAAAAATATTCCATTTCCATTTTCCAGTAAGTATTAACAAAGTTTAGCTACTAGCTTTTATGTTTTAACATTGATTACAATTTACAAGAAGATTCTTTAACTAGCTACAATATAAAGAATAAAAATAATTAGAGACCTCAATTAATCAGTTGAAAAGACAAAATAAAAATACTCTATTATTCAATGTTCTGTGGCTTAAAATCTTCCTTCCTTCTACTACAATAATCTTGTGCTTCTGCTACTCCAACTGATCAGATTTTCCCGCCTTTTTTGAATATCTTACTACTTCTCACGAGACTTATATCTTCTCATCCAAATACTGAGGTCCTCTATTTAGGGGATTTCAATGTACACAACACTGAATGATTGGGGTCCTCTCATACTGATTTAGGTGGGGAGGAGGCCGAATCATTCAGCATTCTCAATGATCTGGAGCAACTAATTAAAGAACCCACACACATTCCGGATCGTCCCAACCAATTCTTGAACATACTTCACCTATGTTTCACCACTAGTCCTTCTCTCTATAAATACACCACCTTCGCTCCTATTGGTAAATCTGACCACAGCCTTTTATCTCTTAATTTTAATACTCTCTCTCCAACAGCTCCATCCTGGCCTACGTGTTTCTTCTGGCACTTTGATCGGGCCGATTGGGGTGGGGGGGCCTTGCGTTGCTTCTACGCTAACTATAATTGGAATGACTGCTTTGTCTCTGGTGACGCTTCGACTTCTGCCAATAAGGTGGGAGCTGTAATCGTTGATGGGATGAGCAGGTTCATTCCTTCTTCGACTAAATCTTTCTCTCCTCCTAATCCATGGTTCGGTCGTGCTTGTTCTCTGGATATTCAGGCTAGAGACAGTGTGTATCAGGAGTGGAAAAATTCTCATTCTCATATCACTCTTGTTAATTTTCATTCAGTTAGAAATAGTTGCAGGGATACGGTACTTACTATTCGACGAGCAACAGGCTCTCATCAAATGAAAGTGCGCTAACCTCCTTGGTTCTCCTACTGACAAATCTTGCTGGCCTCTTACCAAAAACATCTCAAACAACTTCTGTAAATCTGCCTTTCCTCCTCTTATTAGATCTGATGGTTCTGTTGCTAATTCCCCAACTGAAAAGGCCAATCTCTTTGGCCTCCTATTTTCCTCTAACTCAACCCTGGATGATTCTGGCATTCCTCTTAGTCCTCCTTCTCCTCTCAGATGTCCTATGCCTTTGCCTGTGATTACATTTGATCGGGTGCATGGGCTCCTGAAATCTATGAACGTTCGGAAGGTGGGTGGCAGGATGGCATTCCTCCCCGAATTTTGAGGGAATGTGCTTCCGAGCTGATCCCGCCCCTCGTTCAACTATATTCTTTATGTCTTAATACTAATACTTTCCCTCAGTGTTGGAAGCACGGACATGTCCAACCGATTCTGAAAAAAGGAAGCCGCTCTAATCCATCTAACTATCGCCCTATAGCTCTCACTAGTATTCTAAGTTTTTTGAAACCCTTCTCAACTCTCATTTCTTAGATCATCTGGAATCTCACTCACTTCTTTCCGATGGCCAGTACGGCTTTCGGCGCTCGAGGTCTACTGGCGATATACTTTCCTATCTTACTGATTTATGGTTTTCCGCCCTTAGGAACTATGGGGAGACTTGCGTGGTGGCGCTTGACATATACAAAGCATTTGACCGGGTATGGCACGCATCACCGTTCTCCAAGCTCCCTTTCTTTGGGTTTCCTCCTTCTCTTTACTTACTTATGTCTCGTTTTCTTTCAAATCGCTCAATATCGGCTGTTGTTGACGGGCGACTTCTTTCTTCCTTTTCTGTTAACAGTGGTGTTCTCATAGTCTCTGCCTATCTCCTATCATTCCTACTTTTCATTAATGATCTTCTCACCTGCACATCTAACTCTATCCACTCGTATGCTGATGATTCGACACTTCATTCTTCAACTCATTTCAATTCTGATCCCTCTTTACTTTATAATTAGCCTCTATCGCCTAATCTTTCCAGATTCTGTATCTCTTGCTGATCTTGATAGAATATCCAGATGGGGTCGTCTCAATCTTGTGAAATTCAATTCTTTAAAAACCCAACTTCTACAAATCTCCCTCTCTAAAACACCTTCTAACTTTCCTATCTCTTTCAACGGTTCTCTCATCTCTCCTGTTAACAATATAAATATCCTTGGCCTTAACATAAACAAAAATATGTTTTGGAAATCTCACATCACAATGGTTGCTAGGGCGGCCTCAAAGAAAGTTTGAGTTCTGTTTAGACTGCGAGAATCTTTTTTCCTCTTCTGAGTTACTCCAGCTATACAAAGGCCTTTTCCGCCCTTGTATGGAGTACTGCTCTCATATCTGGGGGGGCTCTGGTTTCACCCGGCTTTTGGATAGGGTCTAGTCAAAGGCCAAAGGACTTATAAACTGTTCTGCACTTTCCACTTCACTTGACCCTCTATCTTTGTGGCGCGATGTTGGTGCTTTATCTCTTTTCTATAGGTACCGTAGTGGCAGGTGCTCGAGGGAACATATCACTCGCATACCACCACCTTTACAATGCCCTCCTAGCACAAGGGGTGCTGTGTCTGTGCATGAATTTTGTATTGATATCGGTAACTCCAGGCTAGCGGTGCTTACTTCTTTCCTGAAACCTCTGTTCTATGGAATTCTCTTCCATCTTCTGTGTTTCCTGCTGAATTTAATCTCCCTCACTTCAAAGCCTGCGTCTGCACTCATCTGCGTAATTTGCGTTAGTTGTTGGCTTCTGAGGCATGCAACACCCCCTTCTTGAATAGACCTCTCCCCATGAGTGGTGGTAACAGCTGTAAAAAAAAAAAAAAAAATTCAAACATGAAATAATAATATAGCTACAGTACTCCTTTAAGATAAAGTTAGATATCATTCAATACTCAAATTCAAAAATTCTCAAATTGTGATGCAAAAACATTAAGCTTTCACTAGTATCTGGCGAGAGCCTGTTCCTTTTTGGGGTGTTTACATTCCCACCTACACTAAAAATACGCTCGCTCGCGACTGATGAGTGAGGGGCTGATAAATATTTGCTTGCAAGCACTGATAATAATGGAACCTGCTCCATTTTCTTACAAGCCAAACATAAAAGATTCTTTAGAAGCAAGATTCATGTTTTCATAGAGCCTCATCTCCTCTTTCACACACATTGCAAATTTGAATTATCTTTGCTCCTTGATGACTGTCTCTTCAGTTTTTTTGATGAGGTTCCTTGGTGTGATTCCTTTGAAGGTGAATGAGATGTCAATGCAATTGTGGCCATGAACTTATCAAAGTCTAACATATCCAAATCATCTTCATCTTCAGTAGGTTTATTTGCTGAAAAGCCACCATGGTCACTATCAGTGCTGTTGCCAGGGGTTGCTGATAAGGCGGCTTCCACTTCTGTGAATCTTTTTTTCAGTCACGTGAGCAAGCTCCTCAGTTATACTATTTGAATGCATTCTAGAAATGGTTCACCACTGGAGATGCCATTTATTATTGAATCTTAAAAGTTTATCAGAATTCTTCACTCAAAAAGTAAGAAGTATAGACCAGGTATCGGCCAAGTATTGGCCATATTAACCAATACTGATACCAAGAAAATTGGCCGATACTGTTGATACTGATACTATCGGTACATCCCTATAATATATATATATATATATATATATATATATATATATATATATATATATATATATATATATATATATATATATATATATATATATATAGTATATATATATATATATATATATATATATATATATATATATATATATATATATACGGTATATATATATATATATATATATATATATATATATATATATATATATGTTATATATATATATATATATATATATATATATATATATATATATATATATATATATATATCTCCCCGCAGGGGGGTATTGATTCTTATTATGGTGTTATGCTCTGATTGTGGGAAAGACTTGTTTACAATCTGAAGCGTGGCACTGTAATAGGAACCAATGCTAGGGGGACTTTCTGCATCCCTCCGGCCCCAGCAGTAATATGTGCATTTGTTGTGCATTCGTGCATTAGCATTTGCACATATGTAATCTTTCAACCTTCACTCTTTCCCCTCATTTTTCACAATTTTTCCGTCTTTTCAATCCAACTTCTTTATCACATTTTTTTTTTTTTTTTTTTAATTCAATTCAATTTCCACCCATAAGTCTTTAATTTTTGTATAAGGTTACCCTCCCCTTTTCCCATCACAGCCCCTTGGGCTATCCGGTGCCTCTTCTCGCATGGGTTTTCAGTTCACCCCACACTTCCTCCCCGTGGATGAGGGTACAGTTGAAAAACCGGTCATTTACGCTCACCTCTGACCGGGCCGCCAATTGTAGGGAACCCGAACCTTTGCTAACCACTCATGGAGGCTGTTCTGCACTTTGGTGTATAATCTCGGACTTTGCGCGAAGACTATAGGTGCCGTGTGGTACACGGATGGGACCCCACGTAAAGTTTCGGGAGGATCTTCCGAGGCCACATCCACAGCCCACCCTACGGGGTGGGGTCCGGGTGGTTGTGTGGGTCTCTGGACTGTGACCTGCTGTGGAGAGAAGGATTACCCTTCCTTATGAAACATACGCCTTTCCAGCCCATCCTGTTATTTGCTTTTATGTCTCATTTGCTTTATTGCTATAGTGCTCATTCATGGTGACGAAGCTTGTGGTTAAATCTTATATGGAAAAGTCCTTAAAAGAAAAAACGTTCTTAAATAAAGGTGAGCTGAACCATCTGCCAGCTTCCCAGCCTGGCCCTACCACGGTCCCTACTACTTCTAGACCTGGTACCTATAATTTGCTTTCTTCTTCTACTACACCTGAGGGTCTTTCGCAAAATTTCATCGATTCGTCGAACAGCAAAACACCTCAGGTGCCCCCACGGCCCGGGCAATCCCGTAAAGGTGCCCCCCGTAATAGTCGTACTCATTCGTTTACTCCATACGCTGCACCCCCTCCAGGAATGTCAGCAGACATGTCATTCCCGATGTATTACATATTGCGATCCACTACCTCCAAAACTCTTACTGAGCACAGAACCATTCCTCTGAGCACTTGAAAAAGTCCTAGGAGTTGAAGACCCTCCAGTCACATTGATGAGGAATGGGTCCATTCTCGTAAAAGCTGCTAACCGAAATCAAAGTTCCATTCTGTCATCCTTAACGTCTCTTGGAGATGTTCCTATTATTTCTACTCCTGATGACATAAGAAACACATCTAAAGGCACTATTTATTGTCCTATTCAGAGAGACGAAGACACAGCTGTCATTTTGGAAGAACTCCAACAGAGAAGATTTTCCGTCACAAACATTTATAGATTTCCCCCTCGCCGGGAAACTCCTGACAAACCAAACCCCCGCTTACTACTGACCTTTAACACCCCTTATCCACCTACAAAGGTCAAAATAGGGTTCACAAGTTACAGTGTTCGCACGTTTATCCCTCGACCCAGACGTTGTTTCAAATGTCAACGGTTTGGTCATCCCCGAAAATACTGTAGGGGACAGGAAGACATATGCCCAATCTGTGGAGAATTATTTCACACTCCATGTGAAAATACCCCTAACTGCAGAAACTGCAAAGGACCCCACAGTGCTTCCTCTTTCAAATGCCCGTCTTACCTGTTTGAACAGGAGGTTTTAGAGCTATGTACTATACATAAATTGAGCAGGAGAGATGCTATACGCCAGCTCAATGAAAAATATCAGACAAATCAAAATCAATCTTACGCCACAATTACAGCTACCCCCCACGCCTCCACGTGTTAATCCGCCAACACAACCCTATCCTAATAGAACTCCTCTCTTAAATTCCGTTGAAACTCAGGCAAGTACTGCAACCAGTCTACCTGTACTGCCCACACTACCAACTTCTGAAAGAGCACAAAAGCAGCCCTTGATTCAATCTCCCGTCCAAAGAGCCATCAACAAGCCTATCCTGAGCATTAACTCTCAACAAGCTACCAATGAAACTAAGCTAGCTCATCCAATACAAAATTTGGAAAACACTTCCTGCCAAGACACACTGTCCCATACTCACCAAATTGGTTCACCAAACTTATGCAAGAGGACGGTCTCTTTGTCCCTTAATTCGCCTCCCACTATTACTAAAACCCCTGGTAAAGATGTTTTAAAACACACAGAAAAGAATAGTCGCCAAGTTAAAGATTATTCGTTAAAATATAGAGCTACCGAATTTCTAAACAAAGACACTAACCCCAGATGTAAAAAATGCAACTCAGAAGAGACCTCGCCATAAGTCTACTTCTGAGACAAATGCAAAGGCTTTAATAGACTGTACCCAAACAATCCCAACTAATGAACAACTCACCAACCAATCATCTAATAGTCTACAAGACAGTTTTAGTTCCTCTGATTCTTCCTATAACTCTTCTCCCGAGTTTCCTTTATCAGCCCTCTCTAAGGGATTCTATACCCTAGAAGATGAATTGGATAACAGCTCCCAAATGGAGCTCGATGCGATGACCCATTCTCTTTCTAATGCTTCCTGCACTTCCGAGAAAGGTGAATGGAAAACTGTTCAACGTAAACGTCGCAAACGCTCTAAACGTTCTGGGTCTGATGGAGGCATGAAGATGGACCCAGAGGTCCCCATTCTCCAATCAAACTACCCAATTTCCCAAAATCACCCGAATGATGAAGTACTGGAAAATTCTCCAGAATCAGACCTTGCCAATTCATCGAATTCCATATTGGAAATCGATGTCGTAACCCCAATACATTCTCAAAAAGACAATACCCTTTCGGATACACCTTCCTTCCCCATTTCCATGGAAACCACTCTATGCCCCTCCCACATTTCTGAATCTGCTTGCCAAGCGGGTTCTGATACTGCTCTCACTAATAAATATGAGCATTACGAATGCTCTTCTATTAACCAACCAAACCCACATAAGTTGGATTTGGTTGAATTCAACCTATCTCGCATTCATGGTGAAGCTCTTTCACCAAATACATCTGAAAACTCCTCCCTAAAAGATGTCATACAACCTAAAAAATCTCTGGTGTATGACTACCCTCTCCCCCCAGGTTTTGTTCTCCCTTCTCGCCGAGACCCACGTCTCAATCTTCCCTCTCAATCTGAACCCACCTCCAACACTACCCCTAGTCACATAGAGACAATTGTCTCTAATAGACCACCATCATAATATTCATAACTAACCATGACTACTTTCCTTCAATGGAATTGTCGTGGCTATTACTCTAATTTCGAAGAACTTGTTCAACTAATAAACATATGTACACCAAAGTGTATATGTTTACAGGAACTTCGACTATGTCATCGTGACTTCTTTCAACCATCTGAATATAAATTACCGTTAACTTCTATAGAAAGAGGTGACAATGATAGGGGAGGGTCAGGAATACTCATTCACAAATCTATCCCCTATTCCCCAGTCCCTCTCCAAACCAAACTTCATGCAGTAGCGGCAAGAATTCACTTGTCCATCGACATTACTATATGTTCAATCTACTTAGCTCCGAGTAGTGAATTTACTAAGGTCGACTTAGCAGATCTTTTCAAACAGCTCCCTGCTCCGGTTGTTATACTAGGCGACTTCAACCTCCGCCACCCCTTATGGGGTGACTCTGTCACTTCATCTAAGTCCAAGATCTTAATAGATCTCCTAACCCTTCCCTGGGAAAACATGCCTTAACACAGGACTCCGTACATATGAATGTTTAGATACTCACACTTCTTCTTGTATTGATATTTCCTTTTGCTCCCATTCCCTATGGATCGCTTTACTCTGGTCCCGGCTTTGATTATTTATTCGGCAGCGATCATTACCCAATAGCAGTAAATGAGCTTGTTCCAAGCCCAATGCAAAAACCCAACTCCAGCTGGCGTTATGATCGAGCGGAGTGGGCTCCTTTTTATCAGACCACCGCTATCCCTCTTTCTCCTTTCAATAAAAGATTTCCGACTGTTGATGATGCCTTTTGCTTCTTCCAGAAAGTAGTCATCTCGGCAGCGGAAGCTTGCATCCCGCAGTCTTCCTCAGGCAGGCGGTCGGCAACCCCTTGGTGGTCCCAAGAGTGCGCACAAGCCAACCGAGAAGAAGAAACTCTACAGGCAATACAAAAGGACCCGTACCACCCCAAACATGATTATTTTTAAAGCAGCTGCAGCGAGATCTCTGCGAATTAATCGCCAAACGCGTAAACAATATTTTCGAAATTACATATCGACTGTTAACTCCACAACTCCCCTTCCTTTAGTGTGGAAAGTTACACAGAAAATATCTCGTCGATCTAATAACTCCTCACCCACAGTCCTCCGTTATGGACCTGATATAACTGATACGATCTCCGCTCCTGCGGTGGTAGCGGATGCGTTAGGTTATAGCTTCGCTAGCCATTCGAGTTCATTCCGCTACACTGAAGCCTTTCAAAAACTGAGAACTGACACAGCACTGCCAGACTTTCAACAGCGAAAGGGGAAGATCATACCTATAACAGTCTTTTTACACTTGCAGAGTATCAAACTGCACTGGCGAATAGCAAAGACGGTGCTCTTGGTCCAGACATGATTTCGTATATCATGCTCCGTCATATACATCCCTCAGCATCAGCATTTTTGCTGGATCTATATAACAGAATCTGGATCGAATCCTCTTTTCCATCTATTTGGACTACAGCTTTTGTAATTCCTATCCCCAAACCTGGGAAAGATCCGAAGCTGGTGGATAACCAAAGACCAATTTCACTGACCTGCCATACCTGTAAATTAATGGAGAAAATGGTTTCAGGCCGCTTTCTCCCTGTTCTGGAGAGTCGCCAAGCTTTTTCAAACTTCCAGTTTGGCTTTCGCAAAAATCGTTCGACCGCGGACCCCTTGTTAAACTTCTCAACTGGTGGGATGGTTCTTGGTGTCTTCTTTGACCTTGAAAAAGCTTACGACACAACGTGGAGAACTGGGATCCTCCTTAAACTCCATTCGCTCGGTTTTCGCGGACAACTCCCTCTTTTCATTAAATGCCTTTTGTCAAACAGATCCATGCAAGTTCGGTGCTCTTCTATTTTGTCACGCCACTTTACTCTGAATGAAGGCGTTCCGCAGGGTAGTGTTTTAAGTGTACTACTATTTGCTCTCGGATTTAATGATATTGTTACCTCTATTCCAGCGACTGTCAATTTTTCTCTATATGTTGATGACTTAGCATTATACATAGCCGGTGCCAGGCTGCCCTTTCTCGAACGGCAACTTCAACTAGCTATTGAAAATATTTCACAGTGGGCTAGCTCCCATGGCTTCCATTTTTCTCCCACCAAAACCTCAGCAGTGCTTTTTAAGAAAAAAGGGAATCGAAGAACTTGCCACCTTCTCCCAGCGAACCTAACCTTATATGGTTCGCCCATTCCTGTAACTTCACAGGTCAAATTTCTAGGGCTCATCCTAGATGACCACTTAACATATGCACCGCATATTAAACACCTAAAAACAACTTGTCATCGCACCCTTGACCTGTTACGTCATCTCGCCTCAAAATCTTGGGGTGCTGATCGCAAATCCCTTTTACGTCTTTACGTTGCCCTAATCCGATCGAAACTGGATTATGGCTGTGCAGTATATGGTCAGGCCTCCATAACACTACTACACCTGTTAGATCCCATTCAAAACGAAGCGATCCGTATATCCACTGGAGCTTTTCGATCGCCCAGGTGAGCCTTGAAGTTGAATCCAATGTGATGCCACTCTCTTCGAAGAGAATACATCATGTGTACAAGTTATCTTCGTTTTCAAACCCCAATACCGTCTGCTCTGACACCGATTCTGCAGGAGGTACCTCAGAATCCTAATTACTGGCCATTTGCAAAGACGGTTCATAACATCTTTAATTTCCTCAACATCCCTTTTCAAAAGGTGCTGCCTTTTTCTTTTGACGAAGGGTACACACCTTGGCTATTCCCCTCTCCTACCATTTGCTTGGCTCTGACATCTCTCTCCAAATCTAGCCATCCTGCTGCCCTGTTAAAAGCATCATTTTTGTCTCACGCCGCAGTTCACGATGAATTTACTCCAGTGTTTACTGACGGCTCTAAAATAGGGGACAGTGTGGGCGCTTCTGCTGTCTTTCCTGACCGCAACCTCTCCCATACCCTTTCCCCTTATGCTTCAATTTTTACAGCAGAGTTAACGGCTATAATGATTGCCCTTTCTCGAATTCTAATCCTTAACCAAGATCACTCATATGTCGTTTATTCAGATTCGCTTAGCGCGCTACCAGCGCTTAAAACCCCTTATTCTAAAAACGCAATGGTATCAGCTGTACAACAATTCTTCGGCTGCTCCATTCCCGTAAGAAACAAATTATTTTATGTTGGACCCCTCTCATGTAGGGGTAACTGGCAATGAAATCGCTGACAGAGAGGCCAAAATGGCCGCCTCCTCTTTTCGGAGTTGTTCCAGGTACCTCCCGGATGCCATTCGACAAGGCCGCCTCCCATCAACTGATTACTATCCTGCTCTCCGACAGGGCTTTCGATCTTGTTGGCAAGAGTGTTGGACGAGTGATCGGCGGGGAAGGAAACTCAGAAACATAAAGCCGAACATCGGTGAGTGGTCTTCCTCCCACAGACGAAAGCGCTTACATGAGGTGATACTTGCACGCCTCCGTATTGGCCACACTAATATCACTCACAGTCACTATATGTCACGAGACCCTCCTCCCATTTGCAAATTTTGCCGTCGCCACACCCCGCAATCTGTTCATCATATCTTCATTGATTGTTCCCATCTGGACCTTATTCGCTGTCGTTATTTTCCTACTTTACGGTCCATAACACCTTCTAAAAGATTATCCCATATCTTATCTGAATCTTCCCACTTTAGCAGTAACACTATTTTCTTGTATCTTCAAGAAGTGAATATTCTTTATAGTATTTGATTTTGTTATGTAATCTTAAGACCATTAACAATGCAAGGATAAAATTTTATTTAGTTTTTATTTATTTTGACTGACTGAATATTCATTTCACCAATCAAATCTTCCTTTGACATTTGAAACATATATATGACAGGGCCCTCCCATGGTGCTGATTTTCAGCCCAGTGTGGCCGCTTCATTGTGAGCCGTGGTGGGTCCTGTACACACTAACTCAAAAATATATATATATATATATATATATATATATATATATATATATATATATATATATATATATATATATATATATATATATATATATATATATATTATTAATGGCTTCAACCAATCACCTTCCCACAGATCTATACTCACAGCAATAGACATAGACAAAGCATTTGACACCGTCCCCACACACATCCTAATTCAAAAAATCCTCCATTCCCCTTTAAAAAATAATGACAAAAAATGGCTTTCCAATTTCCTCACCAACCGTTTTGCAAAAGTCTTATACAAAAACAACCTCTCCCATTCTATCAAATTACAAAACGGCGTCCCACAGGGAGCCATTCTCTCTCCATTTTTATTCAACTTTTTCACTGCAGACCTGCCCACCCCAATCCACCACTCCACCAAACTTATCACTTATGCAGACGACATCAGCCTTATTTCCCAACACCCAGACGTAAACACAGCCACACAACATACCCAAGAATATCTACATTTATTAGAAAATTGGTTAATCTCCAACAGAATGACCGCATCCCCCCTTAAGTCCTCTATCACCCTTTTAACCACTGACCGTCATCAATCCTCCCTCCATCCCTTAATTACACTGAACAACAACCCCCTCCCTTTAAACAAAACCCAAAAAATACTAGGACTTACCTACGACACCCACATGACGTTTTCCCCCCATATTGACCAAATCACTTCCACAACTCAACGAAAACTAAACACCCTCCAAACCCTTTCCCAAAACAACTTCAGCGACAGGAGACATACACTCACTACTATCTATAAACAACTTCTTAGAACAAACTTAAACTACGCTTCTCCAGCATGGTTCCCAGCACTCTCAAAATCAAACACAAATAAATTACAAATCTCTCAAAATACAGCCCTCAGAATTATCACAGGTTGCACTAAAACTAGCCCAACTTCCACAACTCAACGAAAACTAAACACCCTCCGAACCCTTTCCCAACACAACTTCAGCGACAGGAAACACACACTCACTACTATCTATAAACAACTTCTTAGAACAAACTTAAACTACGCTTCTCCAGCATGGTTCCCAGCACTCTCAAAATCAAACACAAATAAATTACAAATCTCTCAAAACACAGCCCTCAGAATTATCACAGGTTGCACTAAAACCACCCCAATCCAACATTTACACGATGAAGCCTCCATCCTCCCCATTTCCACACATCTGGAGATGGTGGGGACTCAATTCTATCAGAAAACCCGTAACCCAACCCACCCTTGTCACCAAATTCTCTCCAATCCCCCTCGACAAAGACTAAAATCCCCCCTTCTTCACCAGCTCAATTCTATTACAACACTTACAATATAATTCCCCCGCCCCCTCCCAATAGGTCATGGATTTCACATATCCATACCCACCTAACAAACACTTACCTTCAAAACCGCCCAAATAACAATTTATTAAATACCCCCTCCCCAAAACTTTCCCCTAGAGAAGAAA
Organism: Trachelipus rathkii; assembly: GCA_015478945.1. Classification (NCBI taxonomy): domain Eukaryota; kingdom Metazoa; phylum Arthropoda; class Malacostraca; order Isopoda; family Trachelipodidae; genus Trachelipus; species Trachelipus rathkii. The sequence continues at coordinate 26,581 of JABUQX010122653.1, read as the reverse complement.
CGCTGTCCAGAAGAGGCCAAATGGACCTCGCTCGGTGCAGATCGGGTCACCACCCGAGACTCATGCAATATAAACATAGATTTAAACTAGACAACGTCACCTCCCCCACTTGCACCAGATGCTACAATTCTCAAGATACAATAGAGCACCTCCTTCTGAGGTGCCCAGCTCTCGACGCCCCCCGTGCCGACTTTCTATGTCCTCTCTCTCCTCTCCCATGTGGACTGAATTGCCCAACGTGGACGGTATGTATATATGTATATATATATATATATATATATATATATATACTATATATATATATATATATATATATATATATATATATATATATATATATATATATATATTACTGAGTTTTAATATTATCCAAAAATTTTAATATTTATTCAAATAATATGCAAAATAATCGGCAAAAAATGACAATGATGATTGAGAAAAAATGTCAATTTTGCCGAAGATGATGACGATTAATCATCCCATCACTAATATATATATATCATAGCATATATATATATATATATAGATGACGGTATGTATATATATATATATATATATATATATATATATATATATATATATATAAATGGGGCTGCAACCGTTTTTGCAGGGGTCCCAGTACCTAGTTTTCCCTCTGGACAAGTCATTTACAGTGAATAGCAACCTTACTTTTTCTTGGCTGGGACAGTCTTGATAGTTCAATGTGGCTTTTGTCCTATTTTCTAATGGGCAATTTTACATTTCGTTAGCGTCTATAGCAACGCATTACCTTGGTAAAACTAGGGGTGGATGTACTTCAACACTTTAAAATTTTAAGGATCAACGTTTAAAATTATAATTATTATATTTCAATGTTACATGAGCATCACAAAAATTTGCTTACCTCCAACACTAAGATTAACCTTCTTTTCATGCGTATCATCTGTAAATGCTTTAGAGACTGCAAATACTTCAATAGGAGGTGCTTGCTGAATTCCAGAAAATCTACTTGCCATCTCAAATTATTTACAAAAACCTGTAAAGTAATATAATTACCATTACCTACAATAACTAACCGGTTAATATCAGCAACCACAACCTCCTCCCCTATAAATAACTAGATACAGCAATAACTAATTTCGCTGCTGCTGAGCAACAACAAACTAATCACGTTCTTACGAAAAGCAAATATATTCTCTTTACTTTAAAATTAAAATAACCTTGGCACTAGTCACTGGCACGTAACTCAGAAAAATGATAATAGGAATCAGGGATGCTCTAAAAGTATCGATAGTATGGAAACATTTTTTTTATTCAATATATCGAAAAATTTCAACAATATTTTTTTAACCAATATATCGATTATATATATCAAATGTATGGTAAATATCTAGTATTTGATCTAAATATTTTCTGAAAAAATTTTCTAAGTTCAAAAAAAATAGCAAAATCTCAGAAATAGCTCTTAATTTTCTAACAAAATGTATGGCAAGCTCTTGCTACTAATCCAGAATGCTCTTACTAAAGATTATTTGCTAAGAAAAATTCGAACTTACTTTGTATGTCATTTCAACTAGAGTAATTCTTTGAACTTAATACAACTTTTTTCAGAAAATATTTAGATCAAATACTAGATATTTACCAAATGTATTTTTCTGTAACATTGAAACATCGATAATTTTAGCTATTTTTTTCTCTCTCTCTTTTCGATATTTATTTTATTAAGGCGTTTTCATTTGCTAAGTTATTCTAGCAAATATGAGAATAACATAAGACTATGATTGACAAAAACTAAAGCAATTCAGTGACAACACAATTTAATAAATAAATTTTTACTATGGTGACAACATTGAATCTTAAAGAAAAAAGATCGAGATGTAAAAATAATATTCAGGAAAGAGAAGAGGAGTATTATGATATATTAATCTCAGTGTTTCTTTCAGGCATACCTCCGTAGCTTGCCCCCCGTGAGTGAAGAAATACTCGCACGATATGAGAAAAATTTTTGTCTGTGAACAAATGTTACAAAATTAGCTAAACTAAGATACCTATACGGAACTCAGTATCGTTAAAGTCAGCAATATGTTAGCCGTTAAATAATAAAATCAGCCATGAAGCCATGAAACTATATGCATAATATCCATAAATAGCAAAGTTTAATTCTGAAGCTTTCTGAGAAAATGGTAGATATAGAAAATTCTTCCGGAAAAGAAGTAACCTATTATTAAAAGAGTGCTTAGGATATATAGTATGTATTAGTGATAAACAAGTATGGGAACTGATAAAATTATAAGCTTATAGCATATATATTCAATATTTTTATATATAATTATAGTAATAATATATTATATATAATATATATATCTTTATTATTAGAATATGTTATCACTATTCAAACTAAATATATTATACTCATTATAATATAATATATATATATATATATATATAATATATTATTAATTCAATACGATTTTATTTCTTTTAATTATTTATTAATTAACTTTAATATATTTATTTTTATAAATCTATATAATATTAATACTTATATATAAATATTTTCTTTCATATTATATATATATTATATATATATATATATATATATATATTAATATATATATATGTATATATATATAATGTAAATACTAAATATATATAGATAATATTATATATATATTATATATATACGCATATATAATTATATTAATATCTATAATATATTAATATATATATATAAAAGCAAAAATATATTCTAATAATAAAATTAATTATATATATATCTATATCTTGGCTGAGCCTAGACTTTATAAGATTTATATATCTCTATATATCTCTCTATGTTACAAGAGAGTTATTTCACCTCTCTATGTTACAAAAGAGGTTCTTAACCTTGGACAATAAATACTGTGGAAAATCGAGAAATAAAAAACAAAGAAAATCAAAAAATTATTACAAATATAATTTTATAAGTAGGAATATTAATAATATATAATAATAAGTTATTATATAAGAGTAGTGATAAGTGAGTATGGAGTGTATGTAATAGTATTATAGGTGTATGGGAGAAATTTATAAATTTAAGTTCGATCGTTACCACTATCGCACTGTACCATAATGTCACTTGTAATATCATACATATTATATATATTTTTAAATTACTTTATTTTATCCCAGACTTAACCTTACTTATCACATCATTCGCCAGCTTTCACCTTTGTAATAAATTTGAGAACATCTTACAAAATGACTAGACAGTAGAAATTGACAGCCTAGTAAATCGAAATTGATTCTCAACATTCCGATAAAAAGACAAACAATTAATACAAACTACGCCAATGTTTCTATAGCTCAATCTTCCAACCCCCTACTCACCTTATGCTTTTCTACCATGGTAGAGGCAAAAAAAAATAGATTGACTTTAATGTTTTGTTAAATATTACGGTTTGATTGAAGTTCTATTTTTTAGTGTAATTTACCTACGATATTTATTTATTACTTTTCCCTTGAAAACCTTTTAAAGTACTTATTAAAATCATTATGTTTTACTCTATTAGAGATTATTGTATATCTTATTATTTTGTATATCGTATACTATGTGCTATCATATATTATCTGATATTGCATATTATAGTTATATCGAGAATGTGAAAAGTTTTCTTCTGATGTAAAGTGTGGTTATATATCAATAACTAAATTCAACTAGGCTATAATCTTACAATCTCTAAAAAATAAGAGAGTACTAAGGCAAGTTAAAAATAAGATAACTAAAAAAAAACTACTCACAGGAAAGTATGAAGAAATATCAATTGAAAGAATACACACAAGACAAAAAAGTAAGAGTTTAGTAGATATAAAATGGAGATAGATAATAAAGTGAATAGGAATATGGAAATATATATTAATAATAGAGAGAGTAAATATTAAAATGTAAATGGGTTAGAAGGATGTAAAGTAGAATTAAGTGAGTATGAGAGTGATAGAGTAATGAAATGTGAGGTAGAAATGAGAGTAGAAGATATAGAGATAAGAGTATGAGTAATAAGGTGGTAGTGAAATGAAGGTAGATAAATGAAAGAAGAGGATAGCTGACGATGAATATAAGGAGAGTTATAGTGAAATATTTATTTAATAAGTAATATTATATAGTTGTCTCAATTATATATTAATAGTATACTAATTATTATCAAAAGTCTAGTATATAACAATCAACATATAATATATTATCCCCAATATATATTATAATAATATATATCTATAGTATAGTACTTATATATAAAGATATTTTCGAACATTAAATAGAAAATAAAATATGAGACTGATTATAGTGGTGGGGGGATGGGATGCGATGTTGATGATTATAGCACTAGATAGTAGTAGATGGCGCAACTAAAAGGATTTTTGGGATCATATAGAGGAAAGGTCAGAAATCTAAAGGTAGAGTTAATGATAAATTTCTGGATGAGAAAATACATGAAAATCATCATGAGATTACTAAGAATGTGACATCAGCAGCATTACATATGATGAAATAAATGAAAATAAGCAGAGAAACGCCGACATAAAACTGATATAAGATCAATGAACCTAATATAACCATGACTGTAATATATAAAGAAGTGGAAATAAATTCAGATACATCAATAGAGATCAACATACGCATCAAATGGCAATGGTACAAATAACACATATACTCGTATTACACATATAAAATACAAGTGAGAGTAAATCCAAATAACGAGAGAGAGTGTAGGCGATAGAGTAGCTCAAATACAGTGGATAGAGAGTGAAAAATGAGATAGACGTCAATAGATGATAATAACTCTGTCAAAATCATATAAAATAATAATATTAAAAATAATGAAATAATGTACTACTAAATGACTAAATTGAGGTTATATGAATTAATAACTACGTTCCATCTACAAGCTGTAAGAGCAATAATATATAATGTCGAAAGAGATCGAGAGCTATAAAGTATCTATAGAACACGATCTCTTTCTATCTATCTTCATCAACTATATATATTAGAGAATACCACCCAGACTGACAGACTCTATATGAATAGTACACATCACAAAACTCGCTCATATGAGTACTGAACAAGTTGTGAGAAGGCAATAATATATACTTATATAATTTGTGATAAGTGAGTTTTATAAAACTACTGTGCTCAATGCGTGTGAAATTCTGTAAAGAATGAAGCAGCTTACACTACAGTAACTATAACAAATATTATGAAGCTATTGGACAAAAATTGTGATATTATAAAACCACTCTCTCTTTCTCCCCCCCTACTAACTCCTCCCCCCCCCCACCCCTGGAAGTACAGACAGTGGAATACTTCTACTCATCACAGCACGTATAAAGTCAACCTCCTCATAGACCGGAGAGGACATGTAAGCCAATGAATGCCCGGCTGATAGTTCTCTTACACGATAATGATGTAGATAGAAATTTTACAGACACAAATCAATAAGTTCTCACGTTTTTAGTATAGAACAAAAAACATCAAATCAATAAAGTAAATAGAAATGGAGTAGAATATAAAAATAAGAGAACGATAAAGAGCATAAAAATAAACCGTAGAATACTATATCTTTGAGTTTCTATATAGTTTTATAGACATAAAAAATTCGTATATTCATACTTCTCTCACTTGAGAAAATAACGCATAAATGATATCATCGAGCTCTCATGCATAGTCATACCGAGCCAGAACGATAAGATTGCTGCATAATAGATAACACTATATAAATGCTCTTTATAGACTCACTTTATCTCAAAGAGTTAGAAAAGGATGTGAGTGTATATCGATACAAAACGTGCACGACAGACTGTAGCCTCATAACAAGAAATAATCATATTTATAATTACATTGATAGAGCAACATTATATATTGTCCCTTGCCAGGATCTAGTACAACTAACCACATAAAATATCATGTAAATATCAAAAGTTAAATCTTTTAAAAAAACATATATCAACTACAAGTAACAGTTCAATAAGACGACATATATAAAATAATAAATAAATTAATTTAGTAGACATTAGATAATCAATCTCATATGTGAGCGAGATGATTACAATCTATCAAAGATCCAGAAGCATTTATGAATATGAGATTAGTTTATATCTCATTATTATAATAGGTTATGCTTTTTACTAGAACTTAAATAGTTTAATATTGAGCCTTGTGAAAGCAAAATCCACAAATAAGAATAACTAAGTAACCGCATCTCACTTGTACTAAGGTGCATTCTGCTGGAAACTCCTCAGATAATAATGATAGAGTTTCCTTGCACCTGTATGTAATGATATATATGATATCTCATTTAGTTACACTACTCTAATACTTAGCAATCTTTTGCCAATATAATTAAGACTTAGTAATAACAAATCAATATCCCTAATTACTGAACAATAAATTAGCACTAGAGTACAAAATATATTGCAAAATATCAGTTATTAGCGGTGTGTTCTTATTACTGACAAAAGTAATCATTTCGGGTAAGCACATTTGAGAAGTAGTGTCATTTATTTTGAATCGACTGGTTGCTGATGAAGATAAAGAAAAATGCATTTAATGATTGATGAAAATTTTACTCGATGGGTATATCATAAGAAATATATTAGATAAGTATCATATATAACGACAAATCAATTGATATAACGATATTTGCGCCATGAGGAATTCATCTAATAACATATAATTTACCGGATATTGAACTTTTTAGAAAAATATTATGTATTGACATATAAATTTCCATGGCTAGTTAACTTTAAGTCTCAGTTTAGCGCCCCCCCTCACCCGCGTCATATATCTTTGTAGCGCCCCCTTTATAGGATAGTACGGTGTATATAGAGTTTATTTGGTAAACTATTGATGATATTAATAGACAAACAAAATTTTCTTTATCTATATCATATGAGATAAAAATCATAACTATATAGTAATTACTATAAAAGAACCCAAGGTATTACAATGAAAAATAAATGATTTATATAATTATATATATATAATATAATTATACTATAATAATTATATATAATATATATTTTATATATATAGATTATAATTATTATAAGAATATAATATATCATAATATGATTATATAATAAAACATTATATAAAATATATATAATTATATATATATATATTAATATTAATATATATTATATATATATATATAAATAGATATAATATATAATATATATATATAATTATATGATTATATATATATAATATATATTATAGAGATGTGAGCGCAGGTTATAAAACCACATCAGTATCTGAATTGAGTATAGAGTTAATAAGCAAATAATACTATAAAATCAATTACAACAATTAGTCAGTACGGTGTATAACTTAGTGTACATGATATAGCCGAAATGCGTCATTAACCCGGGTTCGCGGCATTGTCACAAAAGGCGCACGAGCCCAGGCCAGTGCGTGAGCCCGAGCAACTGCGGCGAAGGTACGCCAATGCATAAGTCGACGTCGTTCATATCATATAGGTACGCTCAAATAACGTAAGTAGGTAAGTGAGTGAGTGAGATAAATAAAAAGTATATCACCACAGCAGAGTGAGCAGTAAGCTAGAGTGTCAGAAACAGTATAAGTCATGAGTACAAACACGGTTCTAGTGTAAATGTAAACAAGATCACACAATAGTTACTCAGTCATAAACAAATAGGATTCCAGTAATATGTGAGGTGACAGGTCTCATACGGGTATAATCAGGTACCACAACATCCTAGTGAGCAGACATATGCTCCGTAACAAAGAATGGCAAGGGCGCTGATATGATGTGGGTAAAACGGGTGTACAGCAGACTCCATAAATCCTGAATGTTGGTAGTCTGAAGGCGTGAGCGCCAAAAATGACAAAATAGCGTGAGTAGCACGAGACCGCAGACGTAGGTGAACCGTGCACGAGTCACTGGGACCTAGAGAGAGCGTGAGAGAGTACCAATTGTGAGCGTCGGAAGAACCCCTGCTATCTCTCCAGTGAAATTGTGTGACATTCTAAGATAAATCACAGCTGTAACAGAATCCTGCACAAAGAGGGTGGTACATGATGCGTGACGTAGAATAATATAGTGCCTCCTCTCTCAAGAGCTCGACTAGGTGCGCGAGCGGTACACAATAGTCGCGAAAGGCGTCGTGCACCACACTAGGCGTGTGAATACCAACGCCCAGCAAACTGGAGGTGGATACAATCTCCTCACTCCAAAGCATACGAATTTTGCGATAGAACCAAGATCACGAAGGGGTAATCGCCACGCCAGTCGAAGTGGGGCATAGCTAGATCGTGGACTCACAGAGGCCTAATATGGTGCACATAAAGAATATGATGAATGTAGGTGTACCTAGTAAGTTGCATGTAAATAAGTTAAGTGAGTGAAATTTAAGATCAAGGGCTCTAAATGCGGTCGCCGTACAACGACTAGCAGACTACGGTAGGTAGAATGTGGATTGAAGGTGAGGTATATACTCCAGTTCTCAATAAAGTTAAAAAGATAATAAACGTTGTACGGCTCATATACAAGCATAAGCATACTCGTGAAGACCATGGGGGGACAGCGGAAACAGGGGTGAGGGTAGGACCATGGCAGTAGCTAAGAAAAGTGCGGGGCAGTGAGGTAGCACATAGGTGAAAGACTTACGAGGACGGATATAAGACCTATAATAAGTAGACTATATTAATGACTAAGAGTCAGTAAATAACTACTAAATTCATTGCGTATATATAACTCAGATCGGAAAGCTCGCAGACTATAGGGAAGGGTATAATAGGGTGACGCAATGCATCAGACGCTTCAGATTGAGCTCAGGTAACTGCGCTCGGTGAGGGGCGCTCTACCTCAATAGGACTCTCGCGCAGAACAAATATAATTTATATCGGATACAAGCGATAGAGGGGTAAGAGTGGAAAAATATCAAAACGGGTAATAAATAATAAGCGTTAGATAATAAGTAATATGATATATAATATATATATAAGAAAGAAAAGAATTATATGAAATATGTAAATATATATAGAGATGAGAGAACGGTGTATACAGATATAATATAAGATAGTATATTATATAGTATAGTATAGATATAATAAATATATATATAGTATATATATATGAATTAATAATATTTGATGAGATATAATAATATATGATATATATATAGATATGTAATAATATTATAGAATATTATAATAATATATAAAAAATAGATATATAATATATATATATATCATTTATATATATAGATAGAAAAGTATAGTAAATAGTAATATAGTATATATTGAGATCTGAATGTACAGACCCATACACGCTCATAAAAGAATCGGCCATAAGTTTAACGCTGAAATTAAGTATAGTTCAGAAACGATCTATGGATGGATACTGGCATTTGTACATATTTTGTATAATGTCGGAAAATTGACTATGATAATGACGAAGTCAAATATTCGCCTAAAGAAGTGATATATTAAATAATAATATATATAAATATATATAAGTAGTATAATAAGATATATAATTATATAGTATATATTATATATATATTAGAGAGAGAGAGATATAGATGAGATGATATAAGAGAGAGTGATAAGTAAGATAAGAGTAAGAGTAAGATAGTATATAATAGTAATAGTAGATATATATAGATAAGCTATATATCTAATAGTATGTGTAATATATAATATGATAGTTATATATCATAATATTCTGTAAAAATAATAATTAGTTTACTATTCATCTATCTACTTAGGTATCAGCATTATGGGCCCTCTCGCTCCTTGCTGACTCACTCCCCTCACTGCACGCGGGGCTTGTCGGTGAGCAAGTACGCCACTAGATGCAAAGTTACCGAGACATCTAATTAAATCCGATTTTATATATAATAATATATATCAAATATTCCATTTGTACGCCTAGATATAAAGTGCAAAATATTATAAAGTACAGATTGAAATATCATTGTCTAAAATAATATGGTAAAGCTACGTGGTAATATAATTATTCGAACGTATTATCCAAATAGTACTATACGGTATAAATCTTCTGTTTATTATCCTGTAACGATAGCTTCTCGGTATTAAAATATTCGTTTAATACTCTACGAATCGAGGAATACTAAAGTAGCTAGACAGATAATAAGAATCTGTCAGAAAACTACTTAAAATGCAGTTGTTATTTTGATTATGATAATCACTCGAGTTTCGAGAATTCAACTGAGGATGTCAGTGAACAAAACTCATTAGACTATAGATTGCGACGAAGATAATAATAAATATGCTGCGAGTTAGACCGAATAATCATACGTCTTATTTAAATACCTACCTAAAATACTACAAAGCGTAACTACTCGGTGAGATACTCGGAGTCCTGTCAGAAAAGTATTATAGCCTATACGAGTATTAATATTATAAATATATATATAAATATATTAATTATAAGAGATATAGATATTTTATAGTATAAATATGTAATATATATATATAATAATAGTAAAATATAATATATAAATATGAATATAATTATAAATAATACAATGAATAAAATAAATACTAAAGACAAAAAAATTATAAAAGATAAGAGATATATATATTATATAATATATTAATTAACATAATAATATATATATATATTCATAGTATATACCATATATATATATATATATACGACTAAATTAGATATAATATATATATCTATATTATATCTATATAAATAGTTAATATATATATATATATAATATATCTATAATATATATTATAATAATACTTAAATATAATATTTATCATATATACTATATATACTATATATTTATATATATATAATAATAATGTAAATATATCAATGATATGCTTGAATGCAATATACTTAAATATCTATATAAGATTTAAAGTCATAATGAAGCAGCTTTTATTTTATAAAACTTTATTAATATAAAAAATTTTAATATATATAATATATATATACTATATAATAAAATATCATAAGAATCTGATAATTTAGAATAATATATATATTATATATATATATATATATATATATATATATATATATTTTAATTATAAATATTCTCTCATTAATAATGTTTTCTATCCCTTATGTATTTTATATCTAACTGCCAATAAATTCACAAAGATTGCCTTTTTTATGCAAGTAAAGATTGGTTTATATTTCGAATTTACAATTTCCAGCAAACATTATCTAATAAACTAAAGCTATCTGACAATGATATAATATTCATGTATCCTTTATTTACGTAAATATGTTGATACTTATGTGCCCCCCCGATCCTCTGTAAAGCCCCCCCGGAGAAAATTGTCTGAAAGAAACACTGGGTATAATGAAAGTCAGAGATACAAAGAGAGAAAAATAAATGATAGTGTATGTAACTATTGTGACTATTGTTTCATTCTTTCAAATTTTTCGTTATATTTCCTTTCATTATTCTCTTTTATATTTTACGTAGTGGTTTTTTTTTTTTTTTATCTTTTAATTCTCTAAGTCAATCTCTCTTTATATTTCGGACATTCATTTTACCTCCTTCTTCTTTCCCTGCATGTTATTTTTCGTCTAGCAATCATTTTTCTTTAAAAATCGATGTTGTCACTTAATCTGTTATGAGAAATATTATGTGACTCTCATTCTTTCCTTTGTATCTATCTTTAAGTCATATCTCTCTCTCTAGCCCCCAGACATTCTTTATGCTTCCTTCTTCTTTCCCCTGCTAATTATTTTCCTGCTAATTACTGATACATTGTTGTAATAGAATTTGCTATGCCAAGTATTGTACAACTTCTTCGTTGAAGGAAATCTGTTTTCTTTATATCTATATGTTTAAGTTCTGATTCTTTATGTCTCGCTCTTCTTTTTGAACCCTCTTTCTTCAATAAGTTTATTTCTCTGTATTTATTTCTTATATCTGCCCTTCTTTCTCTGTATTTCCGAATTACAATCCTTTCATTTAAAAAAAATATATATTGATAAAAATCCATGAAAAAAAATTATAAGGAAATTACAAGATTTTACAAATAAAATAACTGTTCAATGGGTAGAAAATTATGGGACGACTAGTAATTTCTTTGAGGTATATTGCCATGGGTTTCAGCAATTTCCTGTGGGGAATATTGCCACTAGATTATGAAAATATAATGGGGAAGGCTTATAGGTAATTTTTGCACCTTCCTACAATTTTCCCATAAGATATCATAAAGTACTTTCCAGCTTTTCGCAACCTTTTTTTATCCGCCATGTATTTTAAAATGCTATTTAATTTTCATACCGGTTAGACAAATAGACACACTCATCGCTGCATCATCAATAACTTGCGCTATCTTAGATTCCGGCAGTTACATGTTCTTATACTCAATCCACAACATCAGCACACGTATTAGAAATATTTTATTCCCGTATTAAACTTTCCTATTTTGCTACGAACTATTTTCAATTGAACTAGGGGATTTTAAAATGTTTACAAAAAATAAGGAATATTTCTTGTCCCTCTGTATTTACACTATGGTAATATAAAATTGTTTCCTTCTGGAGACTTACTCCATAGTAGAGAAATTAGAGATATTATTAGTACGTCAATCCAATGTTATAATTTTCGGACCACCTTTGAAAACATATATCAATATATCACTTTTACGAAAATTTCCCGCCAAAAAATAAAAACATATTTAAATTGCTTTGTAGTTAGCAAAATTTATTTCTAAAGTCATATATATTTTTAGTATTTATATGCAAATGTTTTTTTTTTTTTTAAGGAAAATGACTAGTATTTGTTTATAAAATATTGCTGGATTATTTTATGCTCGAAAACGTCATAAATAGCACATGAATTTATTTTCAATTCTAAAAGGGTATATCAGAAATTGCCCGACAATATTCCTATCTATCTGACCTACTGGTAATATATATACTGTGCTTACTCAGCTTTAGCCAAATATTTTTTGTTAAGCAACAGCGAAAGCGTGTTTTTGAAAATGATAGATAGCCCACTTAGATCAAAGATCGGAGCACGCTAAGAGTTAAAAATGTAGCAGTGCGCTATAACAGTGAATTATTTATAAAGTTCTCCATTTGCAAGAAAATAACTTTAAGTATATTTATGTTTTATAGTTTTAAGTGAATAGGCTTGATTAATTCTGATTTATTAAAAGATAGAGTATGCGATTGTCCAAGCTTGAATGGGCTAGTTTTCTATGATGCCAAGCTTTATATTCTGACTTTAGCAGGGCTAGTTGTTAGGTATTCTGTCTATTCTATTTAATTCTAACTCAGTTCTAACTTTATCGCCCTATCCTTGTTTTAAGTTTTGGAACAAACCACTCTTAGTAGGTAATAGGTTATATCATGGCCTTAAGCTTTGAACTTTAACTACTTAACCCCTTTAACTAATAAAGCCTTTAACAAAAGGCTCCACTCCAAGTAAATTTACTTTGGAAAACGCGTTTATTAAGCTATTATATCATAAACCTTAGGCAAGTTTTATTAATGATTTTAAACTTTTTTAGTTATTAATCTATTTATCATTTTAAACTGAAATAGACATCTCATTTTGGAAAGAACAGTCACAAACTGTTCTATTTACACCTCGGAAAATTCTGAAAAGAATTTTTCCCAATTCACGTACTGAAATCAAATTTTGTGCCAAACAGTAACCTCCGCTCAGTATCGTCACACAACTACCTCCCGGGTCTTGGTTCTTTTCCTCGCGATAGACGAAGTGTTGAATTGTTCAAGCGTTTTACCGCTAGAGCCCAGGGTTGGGGATTTTTTATTATTATTTTTAGGAAAATACCAATTTTTTATTTTTTTTATTTTTTTTTTATTTTTTTTATTTTTTTTTTTTTAGGAACAAATTGCTTTTTAATTATTATTTTTATAAAATTAGTAATCCTAATTATTACCTAATTAATAATAAGTTTAGTAAATATAATTATTATTTAGTTTAATAAAGTTACTTAAATTATATATATACTGTATAATATCTGAGTATTATAATTTTATTTATTTCCTTATTAAAAATTATTTGAAACTACATTGATGAATTTACTTATTATATAGATGATATATACTTATCATTATTTAGGTGATGACTAGGAATAATTATTAATTTAGGAAAATATTTTTGCCTTAAACATAAAAAAAAAAAAAAAAAAAAAAAAAAAAAAAAATCATGATTTTTCATAGGTTAAGGACGTGGGCCACAGGTTGACGACTGCTGCTTTATAGGTTGCGTAAGATATAAATCAGGTTAGGAGGTCTGGTATGGAATTTTGTAGGTGAAATTAGGAAAGTGTAATCAGTCGATCAATTACAAAATTACTCGAAATGGTGTAATAATAATAATAATAATAATAATAATAATAATAATAATAATAATAATAATAATAATAATAATAATAATAATAATAATAATAATAATAATAATTATTATTATTATTATTTTTATTATTATTATTATTATTATTATTATTATTATTATTATTATTATTATTATTTGTAGTCATTCTATTTCTCTTCTTCCTCACATTTTCCCCCCGAAGATAAATTTTACTTCGTCTGTGTTTTGAGGGTCGAACAGTCATCTCCCAACAGCCTCATTTAGGTCTTATATAAGTGGTCTTTGGGGTTAATTGGAATTTTTTCTAAGATCTTCATATTCTGGACAAATATAAATGAAGTGTCTCAGATCTTCTTCGACTTCATATATATATATATATATATATATATATATATATATATATATATATATATATATATTTAAGAACATTTATATCTATACTTCTTTATACTATATATTTATATATATATATATATATATATATATATATATATATATATATACTATATATATATATATATATAAATATATATATCATGTAAACTGCTTCTATAACATATATATATATATATATGTATGTATATATATATATATATATATATATATATGCTTCTGTATATATATATATATATATATATATGTCTATATATTTATATAATATATATATATATATATATATATAATATATATATATATATATATATATATAACAATTAATTTCACCATTGTAGAATGTTTCTCCATTTTAGGTTTAAAGTATTGGTTCTGGGCCTCAATAGTATCACCAAGTTTTTTTTTTTTTACAGAAGATAAACACCACCGCTCACGGGCAGAGCCCTAATCTAGGAGGGTGTACTCGGTCATCCGAGCGGGACGAAGCAAACCCTAAGGTATATTTCCCACCCGACCAGTTACGAACTACGGACCCTCACTTTTGTTTGCGGAGTCTGCTCTAACACTGAACTGCCAGGCGCTTTTAAATAAGTAATATAAAATATTTAAAAAAATACATATATACATATACAAATACATACGTACATACACATAAAAAAACGGTTCATGTTAATAAATCCTTACGTTTTTCTCTAACTCATAAAATTTTAGGTTAAATTTTTACAACTTAGTTTAAATTTTCAAAATGTATGGTAAAAAATTACTTACATTAATGTTAATATATTTTTAATGGAAGTTGAAGTTTTATAATTTCAACATTACATTCCTTTTTATAGTAAAAAATATAATATATATATATATATATATATATATATATATGTAACAACAACAACTTAATATATATATATATATATATATATATATATATATGTATATATATGTAATAGCTGTGTATATATATGTATTTGTATATATATAACATATATATATATATATATATGGCAGCGCGCGCGCGCGCGCTAGCATAACAATAATATAATAATAATATATATATATATATATAATAATATAATAATATATATATGTATATATATATATAAATATATATATATATATATAAATAAATAAATATAATAACTTTTAAATAAATATATATATATATATATATATATATATATATATATATATATATATATATATATATATATATATATAAATATAATATATGTTTATATGTTTTTAAAATTCTGCGATATCTTTTTTATTTTTTTTTCAAATAGATTTTTCTTATTTCTTTTTACACTTGTAGAAATATATAAATCAATCATCTTTCTGCTCATTCCTTTTTTGTTTTTTTGGTTTTATATTTAAAAACGTTCCACGTACTTTCAATATTTTTGATAAGCATGTTTAATCTATTTCAACCATCATGTTTTGTCTACCAATGCATATTGGATTAATTTGAAGCGCATTAGCACAAACCTGTGAAATTAATTAATTTTTTTTTTTTTAACAAAATTGAACTTTCCCAATTTAATGCAATATAACCCAATCTACCCCAAATTCTAACCTATGTAACCTTACTAATCTAATTTAACTTAACCTAACCTAACCTAACCTAACCTAACCTAACCTATCCTAACCTAACCTAACATATCCTAACCTAACCTAACCTAACAACTTAACATAACTTAACCTAACATAACTTGATCTAAAATGACCTAACCTAACCTAACTTTAACTTAATCTGGAACTTATTAAAATGAACTAACTGTCCTAGCCTTAGCCTAACCTAACCTAACCTAACCAAACCATAACGTTACATAACCTAACCTAACCTACGGTAATCAAATTTTAAATTAAAAATAATGATTTATCTTACCATTGATGCACAATTTATTTACTGGTATAATATTAAAATCTTGAAAAAAATTTAAAGCTTTTTCGTTTTTATATTATTTCTTAGCCACTTCATGTTTTAATGTAATGTTATTAAATACGTAAAGAAACATAAATAACAATAATTAAAATATTGAAGAACAATCTTTAACATTTTTTTAGCACCAGAACAGTTAATAATTAAATAAAATTGTTTTAAAAAACTTAAAATAAAAAAAAAAATAAAAAGCAAAGAGATAAAAATTTATCGAGCTTCACCAAATACTGTAAATATTGAATAACTTATTTTCTCTTTCGTAGGGTAAATTTTACTTTTTCATTATTAACAAAACTTCACCAAAGAACGTAAGGAAAAATTAACATGACCCAAAAAAACATATATAAATATATATACATATACAATTATTACTATCATTATTATTACTATTGTGCCAAACACTATATTTAACAAAATTTTTACATTATATTTCACTAATAATCTCTACTATTTACTATATTTAAATATTATTATTATTATGCTATACACTTTTTAATATTTTTAAACTATACACTATATTCACTGTATTTTAAATTGTTCACAACTATTCATAACCAAATTACGCTATACACTATATTCACTGTATTTTAAATTATTTACCACTATTTGCTTATTAATAACATTATTAACATTATTACCACTATCACTATTATTATTAATATGGTATACGCTATATCACCAATCACGAAAAGATTAATGTGATAGCAGGGGAATCCCGAACCCTTGCCACCAGTGGAAGAGAATTTGAAAAGTCACGAAGACGAAGAGAATTTAAAAATATTCTTCAATGACTCGACAACATCGGGAAACGCAGCTTCACACTTTCTATAATTTAAGTAGAAGGAGTTATCATAATCTGGGCTCTTCAATTCCCATTTTCCATCTTCGATGTACTTGCAGACTTTCTTTACTTCCTTTCTCCTCTCTTCAATAGCGTAGGTCCCAATCCCTTACATTTCTGTGATCTCTCTCTCTCTCTTTTTTTTTTTTATTTGAAAAAAAAAGGTTTTCTAGTGCTATTATGTTAATCATAACTTCATTTAGCCACCTGCAGTTTTCCACCAATTTTTGCCTTTTTCTTTCATTTTTCCAAGTATTTGCTCTAAAACTTCTTTTTTTCTCTCCCCTGATATGGATTTCATATATTTTAATCTATTAGTTATTATTATTGCCTGCATTGATGATGCTCTAATTTTCCAACTCAGAGCTGCAGTTGGGGTGCACTTAGTCCTTCCCAATATATTTAGGTAAATTGTATTTTCAATTGTTTGTAGTATCAATTTATTGTTTTGTGTAGCATATTACATTGGATAAATATAACGCACGTTTTCCCTATGAGCACTTTGTTGCAACTCTTCTCAATAACTGAACCTGTTAAGCTTGCTAAAGTGTTGGCGTTAATTATGAGATGTTAATTTTGAGCCTTAAACATATTTCTATTTTTGCTTATATATAAGCCTAGGTATTTTGTTTTGTCCCCCACTTTGATTCCATCTATCTCATTTAGTTGTTTCCCCATATTAAAAATTAGTAAATTGCTTATTTCTTTGTTTATTTCTAGACCACATTCCCCACTTATCTGTAACAATGTCCTAATACCTGCTGCTGCATCATTTAACCTTTTTGCTGAGATCAGACCATCATCAGCAAAGAAGAAAATGTTTGTTTGCATAGAACCATTTTTGAATCCCTTTTCCTTCTCCAAATCCTTAATTATTTTGTATGTAGGAAGTTTGAATAATGTAATAGACCCTACACTTCCTTCCTTGCTTGATTCCGCTAGTAACTTCTATTTCTACATTATCTTCTTCTCTTCCCAACTGAATGAATGTATTGTCTCTCATATATTCTTTTGCGATGACAATTATTTTTTCATGATGAACCTTGTATTTATTCTTTCTCTACATACCGAGTCAAAAACCTTTTTGAAGTCGATTGAAACTACAATTAATGGTAAATTCCTTCTGTACAATTCTTCCACACATTATTGCAGAATAAACAAATTGTCCTCAATTCTTGCACCTTCTGAAAATGAATCCTAACTTTATTAATAATATTGATATCAATTTCAAGCTTCAACACAATTACAACTCCAAAAGAAAAGCAAAGCAGCTGTTCAAGAGGAATACTTACTTCCATAACTTGTGGTTGAAAAGCTGCGTGAATGCACTACGTGTTGTATGTTGATATCAGGAAATGAATGCACGTGTAAACGCTAAGCTATAACTTAAGGCAATAAAAGTGACCAGGACAAAGAAATGTTTAGAGTTTGTACAGAGTATAGCCGTGGCCTTCCGGTCTCAACTGAAGCTAATTTGTGTCCTAGCTATGCTATTTCTGGCCTTAGGGCCTATTGCGCGATGGTGCACACTTCTACCACTGGTGCAATAATTTTGCCATAATCTAGCTAACGCTGAT
>JABUQX010122653.1:0-5000 GCA_015478945.1 Trachelipus rathkii | reverse complement strand
ACCTGCAACATTAATGATACTCATAATAATAATATATAGTAATAACAACCAACAATAATATATATGCTAATAATAACATAATATATATATATATTTATAGAGATCCGAGAATGTGATGTAACGAATATCAATTTTGTACTTTCCGCGGATACAGATGCGGATGCGGATACAAATTTTCACTATCCGCGGATGCGGATGTTCCGCGGATGCGGTTAGTAAAAATCACTATCCGCAGATTATGCGGATAACGGATAGTTATGTTTTTAGAATTTTAGCCACAGGTACTTCACACACACACACACACACACACACACATATATATATATATATATATATATATATATATATATATATATATATATATATATATATAGATATCTCTCCTCTCTCTCTCTCTCTCTCCATATATATACTATCTCACATAATAACTTAATACATATATATATATATATATATACGTATTACCAGAGTGCAGGACGCTTGGACCCAACTCTTTTGCACCCCACCAACCTCTTTCCCAAGCCTCCATCCATTTAGAAAAGGTTATATATATTAATGCTTTAAATTAATAATTCCAAATTGTTTCAATAACAAAAGCTTCTGAGCCCTTTCAGAGGAGAGTTTGCTTCTTTTCGTCGTAAATGAGATCTGCACCACTGAAAGACGCTCACTAGCCACACTTGTTAAAAGGCTTGCTAAGATTTTTTTTCCTGGCGACTTCTGAAAGATGTGGAAAACTTTTACAATTATTCACAAAACCAATGGATCTTTATCTGATTTCAAGCTTTTTCTCTTTTGATACTCTTCGATCAATGATAGTATCTTTTGACACCTCCGAACATCGCTAGGTTTGTGCTAGAAGCCAAAAAACGTTCATGGATTCGGCGCAATGATATCGCTAATAGATGGTAATTGAGTGTTTGTTTCTGTGATCTTTTGCTTTATTATTGGCTGGGTGATAGTTCCGCCTTTAGCAACATTTCATCATAGGCATCCCAAAATTAAATTTTAACAGTCTGTGGAAACACGTGATTCAAGGAAATTTGTTTTATATCTAGGATTTAGAAAATTTGCTATTGCACATATCGTTTTGCAGATTTAGAAATCTATTATCTATCTCCCGCACATGACTGTTTCTGTGATCCTTGAAAGTCCGTTACTTTTGTATCTAACTCTATATATATATGCATATATATATATATATATATATATATATATATATATATATATATATATATATATATATATATATATATGCTATATATATATATATATATATATATGCTCTTTGCCTCTCTACCTCTCTCTTTATCTTACTCTCCTCTATATATATGTATATATATATATATATATCTCTCATATATATATATATATATATATAACTGCTGCTGCTATATATACCCTCTCTTTACCTTATATATATATAGAAGGTAGTGCACACACGATACTCATAATAATTCATTGATGAATACTATCCGCTATCCGCAAAAAACTTCATGCGGATGCGAGAGGTTGCGGATGCGGATAGTGAAAATGTGGATGAGGTTGCGGATGCGGATAGTGAAAGTGATGCGGATATCCGCATATGCGGATGCAGATGCGGATCTCTGATACATGTAATGTAATGTAATAATAATATATGTAATAAATAATATAGTATAATAATAATAATATATATGTAATAATAATAATAATAATATATATATATATAAATAATGAATAATGATGCTAGGATACAACCAATAACAATAATAATAATGTAATATAATATTATATTAATATAATAATAATAATAATATAATATATAATAAATAATAATAATATAATAATAATAATATATATAATAATAATAATAATAATAATATAATAACAATAATAATATATAATATATATGTTTATATAATATATGTATAATATAATAATAATAATATAATATCTTTATAATAATATGTAATAATAATAATATATATATATATATATATATATATATATATATATATGTATATATATATATCTATATATATATATATATATATGTATAGTAATACGTGAGCGTAATATATATAATATATATATATGGCAACTATATATGCTAACTGCTGCTATATATGTAACAACTAATAATAACCAACCTTATGTAACATATATATATCAGCAATAATAATAATATATATATATAATAATATGTGTATATATATATATATGATGTTTATTATTTTTTAGTTTGTAAATGGGATGGATAATATTTATTGTATATATATATATATGTATAGCAACAACAGCAACTATATATATATATGCTCTGCATATTAGTCATATACTCTATATATATATATATATATATATATATATATATATATATATATATATTTAGTATTTCATATTTATTTATATAAAAAGCGCCCGATAGCTCGGTGTTGGAACGCCACTACAGAGCAAGCAGAGGGTCCCAGGTTTCTCGCAACTGGTTGAACGGGAGAAGTGTGTTATTCTCTACTTTGGGCTTTTTACTCCGTCCTGCTCGGACGTTAATCAGTACCTCATGATTCAGAACCACACTACTTGGAGTATTTTTGATGGTGTTATCTCTAAGAATATATATATATAGTAATAACCAATGTAATATATATATATATGCTAATATAACAATACTAATAATATATATATATCAAGAGAGTTTGCCTAGGCTGTAGCAATATATATATATAACAATAATAATAACAATAACAGCATATATATAACAATATATATACATATATATATATATATATATAATAATATGTATATATATGCATGTAAAACCAATAACAACAATAATAATAATAACCAATATATATATATATATATATATATATATAGTAACATATATATATATAAATATATGTATATATAATATAATAATAACAACTCAACTTAACTCTTTTTCTTCCTCATCATCATCTGCTGCTGCTGCTGCTGCTGCTGCTGCCTCTTCCATGGGGAGGGTAGTAGTTGTCTTGAGAACCACCTTCAATAGAGGGATGTTTGATGTTGAAGAGTTGAAGCGTTGTCAGTAGTTATGATCACATATCCCAATTAATGGGGGGGCGCGGCGCCCCCTTGTACTAAGAGTATGAGTTTTTTTCTGGTTCCCCCAGGGTGGGCTATCTTTTGGTGTACATTTCATGTACGCCGTTTTACCCTGTGGGGTCGCTGCCCCCGGGGAACCTATATTTCCATGTAGGTGCGTGAGCACATATACACACATACACACAAACACACACAAGCTACTAACCCATGTGCGCGGCTGGCCATACAATACTTCTAACCTAACCGTGCACGACACATTTACCACATTAATTTACTTACTTTCGCCCAGGCTACTTACTTTCATGAGCTACTTACTTTCACGGTGACGTCATCGCTGTTAAGTACACTTGGAAGTGTATTAAGTACACTTGGAAGTGCATTAAGTACACTTGGAAGTGGATTAAGTACCTTTCCGGTGTTTCCGGAGTTCCCGCGCATTCCCGGTGTCACTGCGGGGATGCGCCCGTCGTTGCCTGGCTCATCCACCCGCCTCGACCGCCCGCCTGCCTGCCTCGCTCTCTCTCGCTCGAATACTCGACGTCACACACTGTGTGACGTCACACACTCGCTGTGTGACGTCGCACATTTTAAAAATTATCATATCTGGAATACGATTCAGTGCCTCTCAGGACCGAGATACGAGCCTGCGTCCGCTGAGTTAAGACTTCGCGTCTTAAGCCGCTGTGCTAACGCACCATTGAATATGCATCGTAGATATCTCCTATTCTTTTTGAGAGGGAGCTCGCATGAGCATTTTAAGCTTAAAATAATAATAATAATAATAAAAATAATAATAATAATAATAATAATAATAATAATAATAATAATAATAATAATAATAATAATAATAATAATAATAATAATAATAAATAATAATAAATACAATAATAATAATAATAATAATAATAATGTGTGAAGTAATATGGCAATAGCTAATAGTAATAATAGCATAATATAGCACCAGCCAATAACTTTCTTCAATAACAATATTATATATGTATGTAATAATATAATATATATATATATATCTTCTAGCTAATATTATGTATATATATATATATATGGAAGGAGGAAAGAAGGATGAAGGAAAGAGCACAGGAGAGAAAAAGAAGAAAAAGATTATGGAAAAAGCAGAAGCGTTATAGTGCTTTGCGTTTGGGCCGCTGTTATCTCCACACTCGTGGTTAAGAACAGTTATCTTATCAGCTTAAGCAGTTATTTATTGTCATAAGCCGAATTATACACACATATATATTATTATTATTTATTATACGGAAGCCAAAGTGATTTTATGTTAGAGACGTGTTAAACCAAAGTGTTTTGATTATACATGTAAGTAATATATATATATATATATATATATATATATATATATATATATATATATATATATATATATATATAATATATATATATATATAATATATATATATATATATATGCTCTTCTTTATATATATATACTATATATATATATATAAGAAGATGACGCATTTAGTAGCTTTCCTGATAAGAAAAAGGAGAAGCGTGACTTCATTCTTATCTTCTTCAAATCCAGACGCATTCGCGTCTCGTTATTATCTATACTAGATTAGTGAAAAGTTTGATATTGTAAGGCATATATATATATATATATATATATATATATATATACTAACTATATATATATGCTATATATATATATATAACAACTGTAGTAATAAAATTAATAGTAATATAACAACAACCTATATATATACACGTGTTTTTAGTGACCGTGAGGACATAAAGGCGTTGCGCCAGGAGGGTCCCATAAAACCGTCCCCCTCCTGGAGGAATACGTCTTTACGTGTCTTTACGCGTCTTTTACGTACCCGTCTTTACGTCTTTGGGTACACGTAAAAACGTGTTTTACTACCCCAAAGGACAATAAAAAGACGTTATTTAACTGCG
>JABUQX010122652.1:0-22484 GCA_015478945.1 Trachelipus rathkii | reverse complement strand
GCAATTTCCAATATGGCCGCTTCAGCGCAACTGCTGCCTTCATTTCGAACAGACAGATCTATCGGTGCGCTTTCATTCATTACCAAGTTAATAGCGCCTACGTCAGTCGCTATAGTAGCCCCAACTGATTGCTCATTGGCCGTCGTGAATCGGTGGGTGGAGTCAGAGGCTACACTATTTGGACCTGCATCTTCTCCTCCCTCCTGCTCATCTTGGGCAATATTATTTGCAAGTAAATATTTTAATAACGCATTTTGATTTTCGGTAATTAACTCCATCGTGATATTGAAAGTACTCAAAATGGCAAGTTCCCTCAATTCCCTAGCATTATAAATTTTGTACATCATTAGCATGATTTATTTTAAACAAACGCACGAGAGCACAACAGATACGCAAGGCTTCCCGCTAAAATCGCCCTTATTTCCTTGAATAATTTTGTTAACCCTAATAAAAGCTTATTTACTGGCAAATATCGTTTTTCTGTTGTATTAAAAGACCCACTATAAAAAGCAAAAGGTGTGCCTTCCTCATCGCCCGACATAATTACAGTATTAAAAGCTTTATTATTTGCATAAATGTACACTTTGAGAGGCACATCGACTGCTGGGAACCTGAGTCGTGAGGCGTGACGAATCGCTTGCTTTATATCTACAAAAGACTTCTCAGCCTCGGGTGACCACGTGATTTTTTTATTAGAGCTATTCTTTCCTTTTAAAAAACTATACAAAGGCAGAGTTAGATTTGTAAAACACGGTATATTTTGGCGGTAAAATGAAATTCTGCCAATAAACGAACGCACTTCTTTTATGGTTACCGGGCGAGGAACATTAATTATTTCCTTAACTTTTTCAGACAACGGCGCAAGCCCTTCTTCCGTCAAGTCAAAACCCAAATAACTTAACTTTTTTACCCCAAATTCGCATTTTTTTTTTATTTAAACAAATTTTAAAATAATTTAATCTCTCAAATACTTGTTTAAGTACCACCACGTGGTCTGATAAATCTTTGGTCCCTATCAAAATATCGTCTAAATACACGTGTACACCGGGAATGCCTTGAAGTAATATAGTTAAAAATCTCATGAAACACGAACTCGAATTTTTAAATTCCATCGGTAATTGTCTAAAAGAAAAATTGCCGATCATTGTACTAATAGTAAAATAATGTTGATCGGCTTCTGCCAAAGGCAGAAGATAGTACGCGTTCGTGACGTCAAGTTTACTTAATACCTTTGTCCCATGAAGCCCACTAAATATATCATTTATATTCGGCATAGCAAATACATCATTTTTTGCCACGGAATTAAGCTTTCTAAAATCACATACGATTCGTACCCCTCCCCCACTTTTTTCTAAAACGCTGATAGGAAAACTCCATTGAGATGGTGCTCTCTTTAAAACTTTCGCTTTTACTAAATTTAATAGCTCCCTCTTTGTTTGTTCGAATAATTTATGAGGAATACAGCGAGCTTTAAGTTTTATTGGAGCCCCGCTTATATTAGTTGTATAAGGAAAAAGTGAAGCTATTTCCTTCAAAATAGCAGTTGGAATTCGAGTCTCCTCTCCCCCCCCTCAGAACACAAGTATCCCCCCCATTTCTATTCCCAAGTTTCGACTCAGCGCTCTCCCCTCCCCCAAATTCTTTGAACAGGTCGTCCCAAGCCTTAAGTTGCTTCTCACGAACCTTAAAATTTTCCGGTAAATATGCATTTATAAATAAATGTTTAAATTCAAATACCAGATTATTAACTATAGGTATATCACTAAAAAGTTCATTATGAGCTACAGAAGAAGAAAATTGAGAGAGAGTATGAATAAAAGCCTTATCTCTACAAATTGTGTTATTACATAAATTTATACCTTCTTTGCTCTGAGTATCCGTTAACACATCTGTCTCAAAATTAATATTGAAAGCAAATTTTTTCAAAAACGGCATTCCAAGAATACAAATAGGTAATCTTGTTGTTAAAAATTCTACATCATAAGTTCTCTTTAAACCAAAATCAATTGTAACAATTTCGCAAGAGTATATGTCAATTACGGTATCATTGGCTGCTTTAATTTGACCAATAATCGATATATTATTGTCTCCATCCATAGGGAGTAAATCGATCTCACTACCACTACCACTATCTAAAATAAAGACTCTTTTTGATATTTTATCAACAATTGTATAAAGTTTATAATCTCTTACATTATTTAATACAGACAAACTTATATGACCGGACTTTTCTCCAGTCGGAGCATCCGTAATTAATGTATTTTGTGAGCCGCTAGAAGCCAGCGTGGGTATCGTATGGGTCACATCGATACTCTTGTCAATAGTCGGAATACTCAGAGCTTCATTGGAAGGAGGATGACCTCCTTGTACAGGCCAGTGAGCATTTCGCTCGTTACTCTTAAAATTATTCAAAGCTACAGTATTATTATTATTATTATTATTATTATATTATTATTATTATTATTATATTATTATTATTATTATTATTATTCCGTCAGAATACCAAACATAACTATTATATTTACTATTATTATAATTATTAAACCTACTATTAGACGTATGCAAATTATTTCCTACAGAAAAATCCCCATAATTAAAAATACGATAATTTTCATTTAAAATATTCACCTCCCCCCTAACTCCTTTGTGAGGGGGGTTCTGATGCGTTTCCCTGCCTCCTTTGGGGGTTTGACTCATGTACTTGCTGACTGTCTCTATTTGGCGGGAAGACCAATGAATACATAGGACAGAATTCCGAGTGGCAGGTGTAACTTCTATGGAGGAATCTGGAGTGTGGTTTACATAACTCGCCTAGCAACTCCGCATTTACAGTGTTGCCTTGTTTACGTTCTCTAGGAGCATTTCTTCTATTTTGAAATGATGGTTGTTCTTCTGATCGGTTCGGTTTGGCAGCAGCCTCACTCAGCTGACCTGCGACCTTGGTGAGAGACTTGAGAAGTCCTTTCATCTCCCGAAAGAACTCTTTATTTACTTTCGCCTCTTCGGAACTTGGGGGATTGTGGTTGTTGTTTGTATTTCGACTCTCCTCATGTGATCCTCTCTCGTGTGTTGGGAACTGTTCTCCTTGAAGATGATTTACAGCCCCCCAATATTCTCTTCCCCTTCTCTCATGGGGGGTTTCGTAGTCATTACTATAAAAGTTTTTATACAAGTTATCTGCTACTTTGTGATTTTTTCAAGACTGCTATCGTCTGCCAGAGTCATTAATCTCTCTTGTATGCGAGATGGAAGCTCATTAATAAACAACTCATGAACAAAAGGCGCACTGTTTTCAGCAAGCAGATCGAATCCTATTCTTCCCAGAACATCACGAACTCTTGCCAAGTAGACTGAAGGAAGTTCTTATTTTTTTCTTCCTTTTTTGAAAATTTCACTGATTTGACTTCTCAGGTTGGGAGCGTAAGCTTCCTCGATCGAGGCAATCTCCCCCAATGGAAATTTGATGGTTGCTACAATATCATGGGGGAGGACGGATGCTAATATTCTCACTCGTTCTTTTGGATCATCTACTCCATTAAGTTTGAAAACGGTAATAGTCGTGTGTAACCAAGTCATCATATTACGCAAATCTAACTTTGGAATGGCGCCAATAGGCAGACTGGTCTTTGGAGTCCCCCCCAACGATGGGGAGACTGTTTGGGTAACAGATCTTGCTCGTAGCGGGGTATGCAGGTCCTGACTTCCCTCTCCATCCGAGTTCGCATTTTCTTCTCTTCGAATGGGAGATTTGGGGGAAGAGGGGGAAACGTTCGATGTTTTTTCAGATGCTTTAGCTGTAGTACTTGACTTTCCCCTACCCCTCACGGTCTTAAATCGGGGAGATCTTTTTTATGGCTGGGCATGTTAAAGTCTCTCTTTTTTTTTTTTTTTTTTTTTTTTTTTTTTTTTTTTTTTTTTTTTTTTTTTTTTTTTTTTTTTTTTTTTTTTGCTGGTGATTTTATTTGAAAATGGAGCTCTTTTTCACAAGAATAGCGACTTTTAAAATAACGGATTCTTCACGCTATTCCTTTTGTATTATCGCTCTTTTTTTTTTTTTTTTTTTTTTTTTTTTTTTTCACTGTATATGAGTCACTTCACTTAGCACTATATTTGTTTTTTGGCACTTTCACTTTCACAATCACCATTTTTTTTTTTTTTTGTTATGTGCCCCCTAGATCAGAAAGGGTTTTTTTTTTTCTCACTGTTCTGGGGTCCACCAAAACTATACACAAAGCTTGATCTCTATAATGTTTAATTGGCCCTATTTAAGATCACTTTGATATAGCAAATAATAAAATAGTTTTGAATAGTGAAACGCTTCTTTAATTATTCTTATAATTATTTCTAGATGGACTATTTTACATTGAATACACATTAAGATATTTCACTATTGATCAAATTTAAATGTTTACTTTATTAAATACTTCAAATCTGACTCTAATTACAGTATCAATATTTGGATCGAGAGAGTGTCAAAGTGTTCGCTCTCCGATCTATTTCATAACTGACTTATCTCCCTGTGGCACTCCGATGGAGACAGCGTCACCTCGGTGACCTTGATAATACAAAAAAAGGAATGAAAGGTTATTCTCGCTACAGGACTTGCTTATGTACAAGATTTCTTATTATCCGTGGTAACAGAAACTCTTCGGTACCACTTACATAGATCCTTTTAAATTTTATACTTATGTAAGGATCTGGATATATATATATATATATATATATATATATATATATATATATATATAAATATATATATATTTTTAAGATATATATAATATATATATATATATACTATATAATTATATATATAATGCTTAGACAAGGGGGGTCAGGGGTTCAACCTCCGAAATTATTTAAGTGATCAAAATTTTTGATTCCTTAAGTCCCTAATTAATAATAAAATAATAAATAATTAATAATAATAATGAGAATAATTAAAACAAATAAATTATAATTAAGTATTAATAAGTATAATAATATTTATTAATGGAATAGGAAAAAGTATTTATTAATGGGAAATTAGGAGACATGTTTGTGGTCTATAGTGATTTTCTTAGTCAAGTGGCCTGCTTCCTCATAATGTATAAAATTTAGACAGGGACTTAATGAAAGTTTCCAAGTTTTCAGATGATAGCAAATTGGCAACCTCAGTAGAGAATAATGATGGATGTATAATATTAAAATGATAAGGAGGGAGCTGTAATTGTTGATGAGACTAGCATGTTCATTCCTCTTCAACTAAATCTTTCTCTCCTCATAAACCATGGTTTGATCGCGCTTGTTCTCTGGCCATTCAGGCTAGAGACGGTGCATATCAAGGGTGGAAAAATTCTCATTCTCCAATCACTCTCGCCAATTTCCATTCAGCTAGAAATCACCCATACTTCAACGAGCAAAGGGGGCTTTCATCTAACGAAAGTGCGCTAAACTTCCTTGTTTCCTACTGACAAAATCTTTCATGCCTCTGCCAAAAACCAATCTGTAGCAACTTTCTGTACAATCTTCCCTGTCCTTGATGGTTCTGTTGTTAATTCTACAACTGAAAAGGCCAATCCCTTCAGCCTCCTATTTTTTCCACTAACTCAACCCTAGATGATTCTGGATTTCTCTTCTTTCCTTCCTCCTCTCAGGTGTTCTATGTCTTTGCCTGTGATTACATTTGATCGGGTGCATAGGCCCCTAAAATCTATGAAGGATAGGAAGACGGGTGGCCCAGATGGCATTCCTCCCCAAGTTTTGAGGAAGTGTGCTTCCGTGCTATTCCTGCCCCTCTTTCAACTATACTCCCTATGTCTCAATACTAGCACTTTTCCCTCAGTGTTGGAAGCTCTCACATGTCCAACCTTATTCCGAAAAAAGGAAGCCGCTCTGATCCTTCTAACTATCGCGCTATGGCTTCTCACTTGTATTCTTTCCTAAAATCTTTGAACCCTTCTCAACTCTCCTAACTTCTTAGATTATCTGGAAAAACTCATTCCCTCCTTGTCCGACAAGCCAGTATGCTTTCACGGCACTCGAGGTTCTTCATGGCGATATACTTTCCTATCTAACCGATTTATGGTTTTCAGCTCTTAGGAACTACGGGGAGACTTACGTGGTGGTGCTTGACATATCCAAAGCATTTGACCAAGTATGGCATGCGTCACTGCTCTCCAAGCTCCCATCCTTTGGGTTTCCTCTTTCTCTTTGCTTAATTATGTCTAGCTTTCTTTCAAATATCTAAATATCAGCTGTTGTTGATGGTGCGACTTCTACTTTTTCTTTCAATAGTGGTGTTCCTCAGGGTTCTGTCTTATCTCCTACTTTATTCCTACTTTTCATTAATGATCTTCTCACCTGCACATCTAACTCTATCCACTCATATACCGTGACTCGACCCTTTATTATTCAACTCATTTCAGTTCTGCTTCCTCTTTTAGTTCTAGAATTGCCTCTCATCTTAATCTTTCCTATTATATTCTCGCTGATCTGGATAGAATTTCCGGATGGGGTCGTCTCAACCTTGTGAAATTCAATTCTTAAAAACCCAATTCTACAAAATCTCCTTCTCAAAACGCATTCTAACTTAACCATGCTCTTTTGAACGGGTTCTCTCGTCTACCTCCTTGGCCTTAACATAAACAAAAAAATGTATTGGAAACCTCATGTCACAACGGTTGCTAGGGCGGCCTCAAAGAAACTGGGAGTTCTGTTTAGACTGCGAGACTCTTTTTTTTTCTCTTCTCAGTTGCTCCAGCTATTAAGGGTCTCATCCGCCCTTGTATGGAGTACTGCTCTCATATCTGGGGAGGGGGGCTCTGGTTTCAAACGGCTTTTGGAAGGGTCGAGTCAAAGGCCAAAAGGCTTATAAACGTTCTGTACTTTCTCTATTCTATAGGCACCCAGCGGCAAGTGCTCGAGAGGGAACTTACCACTCGCGTATACCACCACCTTTACGAGGCCCTCTAGGAGTGCTGTATCTGCACACAAGTTTTGTGTTGTATTGGTAATTCCAGGCTAGTTCGCTGTGAGTCTTCATCTTTCCCGCCCACCTCTGATTCGGTGGAATTCTCTTCATCTTCTGTATGTCCTGTGAATTTAATCTCCCTCACTTTTAAGGCCTGCGTCTGTGCCATCTGGCGTACTTTGCGCTAGAGGGTGAATTTTTGAGCGTACTACACCCCTCCTTGAAGAGGGCTCTGACTGTGAGTGGTGGTGACAACTGTAAAAAAAAAAATCCTAAATCCAAAATTACTACATCGACAAAATGAAACTAAAATCCCCTACCACCCCATCCAAAACATTCCATTCAGATTATCCCAGAAAATCGAACTCTCTTCAACATTACCCTCAGATGGACCATATGTCGCAACCACACAAATTTTGACCTTTTCAAACTTAAATTTAACCTTTAGTATTCTAGTACTCGCACACACAAAATCTACCATAGCTCACCACAAGTCACTCATCAGAATTGCAAATCTTTCTATCTCCCTCTCATTCCTTTCCACACCAACACAAACACATTTCACACCACACCACTCATTAACATCTTTGTTTCAGTCACAGCTAGAAAATCAAATTTGCCCTTTCTAAATACATCCATCACCCCTCTCCCTCTTCTCCTCAACATTTATTCTCTGACGTTCCATGTATCCATACGGATTCATACATTTTCGCCGAAAGATAGAACGCCGTTTACGGCTATCACAACCTTCTCCGAGCCATGCATTAATTAGCATTCCTGGCAAAAGATAAGTGGAAGTGGGAAGCCAATATATCACTTAGTTGCGTTGCCTTTTCACACACAGGACATGACGATGTCAGCAATTTTTTCTCCCCCACACATAGGGATATAAAGGATAGGGATGCCTGTAAGATGTTGTCTAGAAGAGGGGTGTGGATATAAGTATGTGTATATGATATGTGGATAAAAGATGTGTCTCTAAGATGTTTTCTGGAGGATGAGTGTGGATATGAACGCAGACAGAAAGGCGAACCATAAGACCCTAGAATGCATACATACCAAAATCAAAAAAAAAAAAAAAAATATAATATATATAATATATATATATATAATATATATATATATATATTATATAATATATATTATATAAATATATATATATATATATATATATATATATATATATATATATATAATCAATGAGACAGGTGTGTTTGTTTTTCTTTAACTACTTTTTCAAATCATGATTCTGTATTTGAGAGAGAAAGTTTTTAAGTCCACCATTGAAGAGAATGTTAGTTCACACAGATATAATGGGGCAAATTATATTAATAGTCACCGACTCAGTCTCGGTTGACTCATGCTGACATTAGCATTCCTTCTAATTAAAAATAAGTATATAAACCAAATTATTAAAAGTTGATAAATAACTAAAATTGTTTACCTGACCTATAGTAATTTGCTGCCGGTGAAGGGTTTCTCCTTTCTTTCAAAGAAGTTAAAACGGCTTATCTCTTTCATTCAGATGTTGAGAAGTGACGCAAAAGCATTGAAGGTTTCATACTCACATGACAATACATCACCACATATTACACACTGGTTTATCATTTATGATCGTAAAAACATTTCAAATAACTTATCACAAAGTCTATTTTTCTTTGGTTTTGAGTCGCTTCTAACATTTGAACCGGACATTGAAGGCTGTGCAGGTCTTTTGAGAAACATTCATTTGAAGAGATTTCAGGAAATTAAGTAGAAACTTTGAATGTATCCACATGGAAAGCAAAAAAAACACCAACACTACATACTCTCGCATACACATTGGCTGGTCTCTCAAGCACCACGAGCGTTTTGTATGTATTTTATTAACTTTCAAAATAATTATTCAATAAGTTCATAGGTCTTTGAAATTCGGCAATCACTGATGTAAATGAGTTCCAGGTGGTTGCAGTTTGAATAGGTTTGAAAAACATTGCATTAAACAAACAAACAATTTCTGTTGATGAAATAGTCAAACTTAAAAAAATTGCATTTAACTGACTAGTTTTCAACATCGACATCATGTGATTCTAAAATGTTTTCAATATTTGCAGAGATATTCTGTAGGTACTTGCGACCTCCCTCCTATTGACTTAAGTGATTTTTTTTTTTGACCAGTGATTGATTGATCTTCAAACGAGATTGCCTCTTTTCATGGATCTTTAGCACAATTTGTCTTGACATTTAGTTGTATTGTTCCTTCAGGGCTTACTTACATCTTTTTTATTTAATTTCAGATTTTTCCCAAAATGAAACAAACTTTGCTTTACCAGATAACATTAAAAATGAAGCCAAAAGGCATCAATAAAGTCAGAAATGATGGAATCAAATGTTGAATTTGGGTTTGGATTTGATGAAGAGCTTGTCAACAATGAAATCAAAAAATCTGATAATCCGAAGATGATCTCAGAGAAGTCATAGACATGGCCCAATGTAAGATGTATGTTTGATTCTTTGTGTTATTTTACTCAAGTTAGAAACATTAAGAGACTTCAGAAATATAATATTAAATATTATTATTATTAATTATTATTATTATTATTATTATTATTATTATATTATTATTATTATTATTTTATTATTTTATTATTATTATTATATCTTCCCTTTCTTCTTTCCCCAAGACGGGTTAAGGTGCGTGACATGCATCGGAAAAGGAAAGTAGTAGAAGAATATGACAAGTCGAAAAGAAAGCCCAGCCTTACCGCCCCCTCTATAACTATTAGTGAGAACTCGTCGCTGTCAGAAAAATCCACCTAGAGCTTCACGTGGTACCGCGACGGACCCTCACTATGGCATATCGTCAAGTGTAGGGTTCCATCCCCCTGCCCCAGGTGGGCCCAACAACCTAACCCCCCTCACAAAAACCCATCCATTCACTCGTTATTATGCACTTTTATTCTTGTCTCTGCCAAACTCACACCTCTCTCCTTCAGACATTCGTTCACTGACTCAATCCATTTTTTCTTCGGTCTCCTAGCCGGTCGATCCCAAACACACATCCACCACTATACATCCGCTTAAACCAACCGACTATCATTCATGCTTTCCATATGACCAAACCATCTCGATCGTACTTTCATTTATTCTTCTCATATCCCTTTCTTCCACACCACATAAACTCTCTAATACGTTCATTGTTCACATTTTATAATTCTTTTCACACCTAACCACGCCCCTAAGATTGTCCATTCTGAACACATATTGAACTTTATATCTATACATCTTATTTCAGACCATAGTCTCACTACTACTAAACATTAACACAGTTAACAACATTCCCTCATGTAAGACCCTAGCACACTCAATACTTAGTTCCTTTTACGAGTCTACCAACGAGTTAATTTTGCACCAGCCAACCTTCCTGCCATTTCACAACTTTCCTACTACACTCGCCATCATCCCGTTCCCTTTTCATCCAACATATATCCAAAATATTAAACTCAGACACTTGTTCCAGCTGCTCACCATCTAAATATAACTTCACACCGAGGGACTGTTCCTCACTTACAACCTTAACCTTATTCTTAAATCTACGTTTACTTTCAAAACCCCTCCTTTTACACACACCCTGCCAAATCTCTCTTACCAATCCTCTCAAACTCTCTCATATCCACCACACAAAATCAAGTTCATCTGCATTAAATACCAGGGTTCACACTTTCTGGAAAGTCAGGGAAAAAAAAATTGGTCAGGGAAACGTTTTAAGATATGCTGAAAGTCAGGGAAATTCAAAAAAGTCAGGGAAAATTTTAAAATTTCAAAACATATTGAAGAATGATCCATGGACCAAGTTGCATATTTTTGATTATATTTTTTTTCCTTTACTGTATATTGTGGAATAAGAGATGTTATTTGATAAGTGAATGAAAAGGGTGGGCGAGGAATGACATTCCATAAATCTACTTCTATCCTGTTCTTTCTATTTTTAGTTCACTATTACCTACTATTCTTCCTATTCTGTTCGTAGAGGTTGTTCCAAGTTCATCCTTCCGATTGAAGGTGATTGGTATATGGATGTGTTTTTAGACTGGTTATGACTTATGGACTTAACTGTTAATATTCTTTTCTTTTAGGATTGATACTTTTTAGGTGTTTTTTTTTTGAGGTTTTAACGAAGTGATTTTGGATTTTTGTGCAGTTGAAGTATTTATTTTTTATTTAATTATAAAATGACTTCAAACAAAAAAAACTAACTTTAACGACCAGTGGTTTGACGTCAAACTGAACCCACATTTTATCAGGTGGTTGGGTAAAGGAACTGATAGTTCCAAGGCATACTGTAAGTATGTAAAAAGAACTTTGATCAATCTAACATGGGACGCCAAGCCGAAGTTTCGCATTCAAGAGGGGAAACTCATTTAAATTTAATCAAAACTCAGTAGGACCAACCATCATTGAAAAACTTTTTTCGTTACTGTTCTATAATACAAATATTAGTGAAAGTGTGTGCACTGAAATTTATGCCATTCCATCAACTTCTAATCCATACTCAACCGATTGTAAAGGACCCTGAGTGTTCTATTAATAACCAACCAAAACCAGTTTATCAATCAGTTTCATCTTTTTGCATTAAAAATGATGTTACAAGATCTTTGAAATACTATGGGCAATTAAAGCGTTGGTGGATGATAAAAATGTCTTTAAACTCGTGCATATGGGGAAACATTTAAATTAATGTTTCCCGATAGTGCGGTAGCTTCAAATTTTAAATGGAGGCTGATGAAATGTAAAATATGTGATATAAACACAATAGACTTGCTCCCCTATTATTCTAAGAAAGCAAAGACACAAATACACTCTACTTTGCAGTGAAGATCATTCTACACTATTTAAAAATTCAAATAAATATTTGAGAATGGATATGTACTTCTAAGAGACTTAGATTAGATTTGTTCTTCTATAGTCCTTATAGGTCATGTTAATGTGGAATATGTGGCAAAATTATAAATATAGGACATGATAATATATTACAGAGACAATAGGATGCAACAAGGTGATGAAGTAGGTATTATTACTATAAAATTAACAATTATTAGTGAGAGAATTCCTGAAAGAAATAGATCATAGATTTACTCAAAAAAACAGTGCACAATGCTTCATTATCTCATGAAGATTATATATCATATTCCT
Source organism: Trachelipus rathkii (assembly GCA_015478945.1). Taxonomy (NCBI): domain Eukaryota; kingdom Metazoa; phylum Arthropoda; class Malacostraca; order Isopoda; family Trachelipodidae; genus Trachelipus; species Trachelipus rathkii. Next base: position 10,363 of record JABUQX010122652.1, on the reverse strand, counting down.
ATCACTCAATAAATGTTGACAAATGTAAGAGCTGCCCATAGTAGATATGAAGAACATCTCAAAGAGTCAAAACAGAACCCAAAAGAAGAGAATAAAAAGGTTGAAAAAAGAAAATTATCCATGCAGATCTATAAACTTGAAGAGCAGAGAAAGATGTTAAAACTGAAAGCTTTGACAGAAGAAGACGCTATAAAATCAAAAATTCAGATGCTTGAGAAGAAAAAGTTAACCTTAAATCTCCCCATTTAGAACTTTTTGTGATCACAGTGGAACCCCGGGGGCAGAGATGACATCAGAGGTTTGCGGGGCCGTAAACAAGGATGATAGGCGGATCTGCATGAAGTTTCCGCGAAATTTTTCGCACCTTTTTATGGACCGATGTTACAGGCGTAGAAGAATTGACGGTGAAAGCGTAGTTGCGAAAAAACTGTTTCCGCGTACTGCGATTAATACGCCGGGAGCGGGCTGCCGAAGCTTTAAACAGAATCAAGTTGGAAGGTGTGGGAGTCTGTTTATACAGCCTATACAACTTACGCTTTTCACGATTAGCCCGAGCACATTCCTGGTTCCACCAGGGGGTTGTCGATTTCCGGGTCCCAGATGAACGGGGTATATGGTCCGTTGCCGCCTGAAGGATTGCTTCCTGAAAGTAAGTGAAGGCATCCGCCGGCGATGGGAACAGGGTAGTTGCAGGAAAGATGGGAAAGTAAGTGGCCTGATGAAAGGAAGACCAGTCGGCTCTGTCGTAGCGCCAGCCAGAATAAGGTGGTTGCTGGGAACTGGAGATGAAGTATGGTATCATGATTGGGTAGTGGTCACTACCACAAAGGAAATACGACCTTTCCCACCCAAAACGATCTAAAGACGAGATGGAACACAACGAGACGTCAACACAGGAAGAAGTGCCTGTATCAAAACGTTCAAAGGTTGGAAGGCCGTGTTGAGACATCCCAATGAAAAATCCTGCAAAATACTCAATAACCAATCGGCATTGGGGGACGTAACAGAGTCTCCCCACAAATGATGGCGGAGGTTAAAGTCACAGAGGACTAACATGGGCGGTGGGAGACGTGAAAAAATCGACGAGGTCCTTCTTGGTATATTTACAGCTGGGCGCCAGGTACACTGAGCACAGCGTAAGCGGCGTGTCAAGATGGATACGAGCCGCTACGGTATGCAGTGGAGTGGAGAGGGGAATGGGAGTAAATGGGACAGACTCATGAAGCAGAATCGTTGCCTCACCTGTGTCGCTGGCTCCACGATTCAAGGAAAGAAGGGGTTCCCTGTACCTTGAAGGTTGCAAAAGGTCTCGGTCACGAAGTTGCAACTCTGTAAACAAACAGCCAATGGCTGATGAGCGACAAGTAATCTCTTCAGTTCTTCGTAATTAGCAAAGTATCCGCGGCAGTTCCATTGGATGAAACGTGTCATAAACGGAAAACAATCGATGGTCAGGACGATCCGTGACAATAGTCACGATGTTTTGGGATTTGGCAGTCTTCACAGAGGATAAAATCGGATGAGCCCGTGAGCCGTCGGATGACCCACCGACAGGAACCTCAAACCCCGGGGGGAGAGGAAGATCACGCAGCAGGGATATGTGTGGACCCCCCTGCTTACGAGAGGGGTTCCTGGTCACATCAGGAGAGGGCTCGCCAAAGAGGCGCGCCAAGTCACACTCCACATTTCGAACATCCCTCCCCTCTGACGCACCCTTACCAGACTTCTTAGCAGTCTGGGAATTTGGCCGTGTCTCTCCAGGAGGTGCCCTAATAAAGGCTGAGGAAGATGAAGTGGAGGAAAAGTTGGAATGGTGTCGGCGGGAGTGATAGGAGACACATCGGAAGACGAGTGCGTCCACAGTCAAAATCTCGGAAGCAATCTGCGCCCGAGTAGAGCCAGATGCCTCAGTTGACGGGTCTGAAGTCAAAGGGGGAAGAGGCTGGAAGGGAAGAAGACTCCCTCCTCCTGCGTTTTCCAGCAGCCAACCCACCCTCAACACACATCGAAGCGGCGCCACGTCTACCCGAAGGAAGACTGCGGGCGGGCGAGGTTTCAGCCGATACCTGCTTGGACCTCCCCTCATGATGGACTCCAGTGTCAGCACGTGACACTCCCACGAAAGAAGAGTAGTCCGAAGAGTCCATCGTAGCATCCGAAAAAGTCTCAGAATCGCTTGAATAATGTAGAAGCGAAGCGGGCTTAGGCGGCGTGAGTAACAAATGATCAGAACGGGCAGAGGTTGGACCACTGGTCCTAGATTGGCCACGCGGGTTGTCAGCGCGGCGAGCCCGTTTTGGCAGGACAGAGACAGGTCCCACAGTGCAAACGGATTCCTTCTGCTTCAAGAAGCCCGCGGCTCGATAAGCATGCAAGTATGGATGTCTGGCCTGGGAAGATCCACTCTTGGCCGGACTTTCGCAACCATTAAGAGGGACTTGCTGTTTCCCCGGCGAAAGAGAAGCAGGGCGTTTCCGGGAGACGGTACAGGCAAGCTCCGACGAGGCACATGGGCGATTGCCATCGATCTCCGAAGTGGAGCATGTCGCAAAACCAGATATCCCCTTGGGAGCTGCATGGACCTCTACAAGGTGAGGAGCATGAGAGAGGGTCGTGTGTGTCGGCGAAGAACGATGAGTGGTCCGGCGGACCATGGTAGGAGAGTTGGGAGGACAATTGTCCAGAGCCACAGGAGCATAACACCACCCTCCTTTACCCCAGTAAGGGGTGGCCCTCGGGAAAGCTCCCCGGAACCCCGCGTCCAGCCCCGAAGATGGAAAATAAAAGCCGTCCACCACACGGATAAGACGCGAAGCCCAAGTTTATGCGCCCAAATGCAGGATAGCCTCCTCACAGGTTAGGCAAGGTTCGGGTCCCCTACAATAGGCGGCCTGGAGAAAGGCGAGAACAACCTATTTTTAACCTGTACCCTCACCCACGTAGGAAGGAGGGCAAGATGGGCATATGACACACACAGAGAAAACAGCCCGGTAGCCACCAGGAATCAAGGGAATGGGGAGACTCCCAGAAGAGAGATCAGGAATACTTAGGGTAGTACGTATAGAAAACGGAGGACAAGGGACATAAACTGAGGAAGGGACGAGAAGATGAACAGGATAATAATAATAATAATAATAATAATAATAATAATAATAATAATAATAATAATAATAATAATAATAATAATAAAGTAATAATAATAATAATAATAATATTAAGAAGAAGAAGAAGAAGAAGAAAAAGAAGAAGATACTGTAGAACATAAATGGAAAGGAGGGCAACCACAAAAAGAAGAGGAGAAAGCAACGAAAAACAACATACAATCGGCTTCAGATATTTCCCACCCACCTCTTTTTATATACATCCATCAAAGATTTCCCACCACTAAGAGTTGGATTAATATATATATATATATATATATATATATATATATATATATATATATATATATATATATATATATATATATATATATATATATATATATATATATATATATATATATATATATATATATATATATATGCAGTGATATATATAGTGATATGCAGTTGGAGCCACTAGATTTTGTCTAAGATAGCGGGAGTATGACACGAAGCCAGATATTTAAAAATGGAAGCTCAATGGAGTAACTCAAGCTTTCAAATTGATTTCCTTTTACAGAGTTTATCCCTATTTTGCCAAGAGGAACGAAATTATGAAATATTATATTTATTTCTTTACATATATTGCCTACTTTTGTAAATAATGAGGGAAATATTTAACATCAAAGTGTCTATATAAAAAATAATTTAATGAATCTTTTATGCATTAGTCGTTCAGCAGAAATGTCAAATGAAATGAGAAGTCGTAACATAAGATATAGTTGAACAATGTTTTTAAAAAGAAACTATTATAGATTTACAGGTTTGTAATTGTCTCATTTCACTGTATCTTTAAACCAGGGTTGGCATAAAAAGCCAATTAGCCAAAAAACCACTGGCTTTTTGGACTTTTGACTATGAAACTGGCTCTGGCTTTTTGGCTATTTGATAATTCATAAATAAAAATTGGTTAATGAGCAAAATATATAAAAAAAAGTATTTTTCTTTAAATTTAAGTTACATAATCTTTGCTTAATTAAGTGGAAATAAAGAAATGCAAATGAAAATTTTATTGTTACCAAATATTCCCTAACATTAATAACAATTCAAGTAATTTTTTTCCTTAATAGAACATTGGGTATGAAAATTTTTTGATTTTTCATATAATGATATTTATTAACATAATATGCACTGTATTTTTTCATATTTTTCATCTTTTTTAAATATTTCCTTTTTAAATGCAAAAATGCCTAAAGTAACTATTTTAATTAACATCTTAGATATCTGTAGACTCTTACTAATTTTTCAGATTTATCTTTTCCTAATTTCTTAATTTTGACCAGATTATACCACAGGTACTAAAAAATCTCTATTGATCCTGAACTAGGAGGACAGCTTTGAAGATTTTTAAAAAAGATTATGAAATCAGCATTTAATTTATTGGATGATTCATTTCTTAGTTCCACCATGTCCCACCAATTTTTAGGTGATATTTCTTTTATATATGAATCTTCATAAAAATAAACTGGAAAAGATTTACCATCTTTAATTCTATATTTGGTATAAGATGCCATATATGTAGGGTACCTTGAGAACAGCCATTCTTAAGCGTTTTCAATCATCTCATTCGATAATTTTTGTCCTGTGATAAGTTTGATAACACTTAAAAGTCAATCAAATGTACAATTTATAAATACCACTTGTATATATATATTGGGTGAGTAACATGAATATGGAAAGCAGTTATAGTCTTCTTAAATCTTGCTTGAATAATTTCATGGTAGTCTGAGATTTTTTCTTCATGCAGCAGATTCAACCAGATATCAGTTGCATCAGCAATAAAACAATTATCTCTTTGTAACTGCAAATAATAAGAATTTAGTGTAGCTTTTGAATAATTTTTTAAGGATCTTTTAGTAAATAGTAAGTCTAACTAGTTTCAATATAATGTAATGATTCCTTGTTATTGGCTACCACAACTATGCAAATTTTTGTAATAATAATAATAATCATAATAATAGACCCTAAAGTAAACAAACCTTATCTAATGCATTGCCAACAATTTCCAGTTGACTGTTCAGATGTATTGCTTCTCTGTGAATCTGCAAATTATCTAAGATGTTCCCTATATTTTCGTCAACTTTCTGTATGTTCTTCTCGAATTGCTAGGTAGTGAGGATGATTTTTTAAGCAAGTTTTCAAGCAATCCATTTGGGAATTCCACTTTGTGTCATTAGGAATCTGAGGCATCATTCCTCCCTTCTCCATTAACCAGCCCTGCATTAGAAAAAGCATTTACTTCAACATTATTTTTACAGTATTGTCAAAGTCTTGCACTTATACTTGAATATTTTGTAATTTACATGAGCCTGATGATGATGATTTCTAAAATATTTCTGAACTTCTATGATGTGTTTCAGAATTGATCTAGGTGTTACTTCCTTTTCTATTAAATTCAGATAGTGGGCTGAGCATCCGTATGTTAAAAATTTGGGATATTTTTCTTTTAATATGTCCTTCATTCGATTCATCTTATTTTCATTATCAGTGCAGATCGCAAAAACCTATTAATTTATAATTTTATATTAAAATTGTTTGAGAAACTTGCATTACAAAAATTAATATTTTTTAAAGAATGAATACTTTTAAACTTAAATTTTTTTTGTTCATTATGTAATATATACTATAGTATAAAAACCAGGGTTGTGGAACCTGAATAAAATGTGCTAACTATAATATAACTATGACAAGTTTTATATCCTATACTCTAAATGCAAAATATATTTACCTCCTTATTGTAGTTATTTTTAATGAAGGTAATTGCTTCAACTGCAAGTTCTGCACAGTATTCTGCAGTGTTCTTTGCTGAGCCTGAATCTATTGAAGATATTAGAAATGGTTGTTGACCATTATGGATACTATGAGCAATTATCGGGTCATCAGATATATTGGTCCAACCATCTTGAATTAAAGTTATGGTAAATTTTCCTAATTTGTTTCTTCTTAACTTCTTCATTTACTTTGTCCAACAGTTGATTTCCTAATTGCTTACGATTGGGTGGGTGATATCCTGGCTGCATATCTTTGAAGAGCTGAACAAAATATTTATTTTCGACCACATTAAATGGTATATTTATTAGAAGAAAAAAAGAATTTAGCTATATCCAAATCAAATTTTTCTTTTTGCTTCATAGTTGTTTTTAATATATATGAACTTATATTCTCTTGCTGATAAGAAGACTGATGTTTCATTGGTGTGGAAGAAGTAGAAGGAGATGGATGTAACTGCATCTCATCAACATCTTGTTCAGTTTGAGATGAACCTAAGCTTATATTGTCAGAGGCTTCAGAAGTGGATAAAATATTTACCTCTGACTCTGCCCTAGAGGTACTAGATCTTGGTGTCATTTGTGTTTCACTAAGGTCTTCTGTTACTTGTTTTCTTTTCTTAATATTACATTTTATCAAATGTATATTATTCTGTCGCTTATTAATGCAAAGGAATGCTTACACTCCACTTTTCCTTTTTGTTCACCTGTTAAAATATTAACCTCTGTCCATTCTGTTGCTTTAGAGCGACCACCAGTGTGAACTTTGGGCATATTGCTGTATTTAAAATTATAAGTATATATATCTATTATAATAATAATAACCTGTTTTATTAAGAGAAAAAATAGTAAAATTATATATATATATATATATATATATATATATAAATATTTAGTACTTAAATTATTATATATATATATATATATATATATATATATATATATATATATATATATATATATATATATATATATATATATATATATATATATATATATCTTTAAAAGAATATGTAGATAGGCTCCGTAAGCTATTTGACCCTTATATTTTTTCATATAAGGGTCAAATAGCCATTAACCATAGCCAAAAATAGAAACTTTTATAGATTTACAGGTTTAAAATTGTCTCATTTCACTGTATTTTTAAACGTTCCTATTTCTTTCCCTTTGTTTGATGCATGAATATTGGTTCTAGCTTTATATTACCTATAAAATATTGTTACTAGTTAAAGACTACATTCATTAGGAACAATTTGTAGTGATTTCCCATATTGATTAACAGAGAGGGAAAATGGTTTGGAGGATCAATAGTGCTTGCACTCATCATTGAATACAATATTGCTTGTTGCTATTTATGCAATGCAAAATATTTACTGCCCCTCCTTCAGAACACTTATTATATATGTATTAAAATGTTAATTGCTCCAATATTCACTATATTTTACAACATAAAACGTAAATGTTGTTTTTTTTAATTACATTTCTCGTAATAACTGAAGACAACAGTTTTAATACGTGCTTCATTTTCATCTTCTGTTAAATTAAACTTTTTCATGCACACTTGAAAGTTGATACTGAAACCTCTAATCATTAATTAAAAGATAAATAATTATTTTTTAATTAATCTTTAATAAAATGAGTAATAAGTACTTGATTTGTTTTTCAATTTGAAATCCATTTCTCATTATGGCGGAAACCGAAACCAGTTGCGATGCAATTATGATTGCGGAGACTGCATTCAACCCACTTTTTGCCTTGCAACTAAACAAAATTGAGCATATATATATATATATATATATACAGAAGAAGAGTTATAGCATATATATATATATATATATATATATATTATAGTGTTATTACATATTTAAGTATTATGTATATATATATATATATATGTATATATATATATATAATATATATATATATATATATATATACAAAAGTAGACGGGGCTCTGAAGAAAAAAATAGACCTAGTCACTCTGAAATTATTGGACCCAAGCACCTTTCGATATTTGATGGATGTATATAAAAAGAGGTGGGTGGGAAATATCTGAAGCCGATTGTACATCCTCTTCGCAGATACTAATCAGAAAAGGTATCTGAGCCCCCCACCCCGCCAAGGTGGGGTACGTTATAGGGGGGATAATAATAATAGTAGTAATAATAATTATATATATATATATATATATATATATATATATATATATATATATATATATATATATATATATATATATATATATATATATATATATATATATATATATATATATATATATATATATATATATATAGTTTGTTTTTCTTTGCTTTTTTTGTTTTGTTTCAAATTTTTCTATAAAATTTTGTTGTGAATCCGAATATAAATTAAGTGAATAAATGTTGAGATCAATTTTTGTTCTTTGTTCTTTGTTCACTCATAAAATATTTTGATATTCAGCCGCTGGGAAATGGTGAAATTTATTCAACCTTAAAAAAAATAAATTTTTATAATTTTTATATTAGAAGGTTTGTGTGAAATTATTCAATTTTTTTTTTCATTTATATAATTTGTTATAATTTTATTTTTGCTTCGAACAGGCCCTCATTATCGATGCTGGTCAACGAGAAAAAGGCTCCAAAGTGAAAAAGACTTTCAAAAGATTACCTCAAACTTCAAAAATGTGTGAAAAAAGAATTAATAAAAAGAATTGGGAAAACCTCTGTTGCAAATATTGTAATTTAAATTTTAAAAGTAATGAAGAGTTGAAAAGTCATCTGAATTTGCATAAAAGAAAGTTTAAATGTGCCCATTGTAATTATGAAAGCAATTATAAATCAAACTTAAGCTCTCATCTGCTAACTCACAGCAATATTAAATTATTTAAATGTTCTGAGTGCGGCTATGAGTGTAATCGGAAAGGACACTTAAAAAGACATATGCTTACGCATCAAAATATGAAATTATTTAAATGTTCTGAGTGTGACTATGAGTGTAATCAGAAAGGAAGCTTAAGATTACACATGCTTAAACATGAAAATATAAAATTATTTAAATGTTCTGAGTGCGGCTATGAGTGTAATCACAAAGGAAGCTTTAAAACACACATGCTTACGCATCAAAATATAAAATTATTTAAATGTTCTGAGTGTGACTATGAGTGTAATGAGAAAAGAAGATTAAGATCACACTTGCTTACGCATCAAAATATAAAATTATTTAAATGTTCTGAGTGTGACTATGAGTGTAATGAGAAAAGAAGCTTAAGATTACACATGCTTAAACATGAAAATATAAAATTATTTAAATGTTCTGAGTGTGACTATGAGTGCAATCAGAAAGGATACCTAAGCAGACACATGCTTACGCACCAAAATATAAAATTATTTAAATGTTCTGAGTGTGACTATGAGTGTAATCAGAAAGGAAGCTTAAGATTACACATGCTTAAACATGAAAATATAAAATTATTTAAATGTTCTGAGTGTGACTATGAGTGTAATCAGAAAGGACACTTAAAAACACACATGCTTGCGCATCAAAATACAAAATTATTTAAATGTTCTGAGTGTAACTATGAGTGTAATCAGAAAAGAGACTTTAGATTACATATGCTTAAACATGAAAACATAAAATTATTTAAATGTTCTGAATGTGGCTATGAGTGTAATCAGAAAAAGTACTTAAGATTACACATGCTTAAACATGAAAACATCTCCCCCGGAGTATGTTGACCTTTTCGCTGGTGGGGGAGATCTCCGCGATGGGCTGGCCTCGGTGCGGTTTTTCCAATCCTAAACGGTTGGGAAGACGGTATGGAGGCCTACATGTCGTGGAGCGAACAAACTGCAAAAACTGGATTATAACCATGAGAAGAAACAAAAAAGAAAAACACTGCCAGGGAATCGGAAGCCCTGGTCCCGGCCCCTACTCATTACGGAAGAGAGGTGAGGGGGGACGGAGCTCTTTGGAGCGCAGCAAACAATCTCTCCAAACTGAAGCAATGGGTTTAGATAACCCCGAAGTTCAGCCCACCGGAACTTCAACCTCCCCTGCTGGATTGTTAGAGGAACCTTTGGATCCTCCCAACCCAGATAACCAACCACAGAAAAAAAAGAAAGCCTCTTACAATTGTAGGGGTGCAATTAGGAGTATGTGGTCGGAGGGGGAGAAGAAAGAAATTTTTTGGTGTCTCACTTACGCTAGACATGAAATATTCCCAAGGAAAGGAACGAGTGAAAGAGCGAAACAAATGATGTTAAAGAGAAAAAAGATAGATGGGGAGAAAATAGAAAATACACCAGATGGGAGATTCAGCAGCATTGCTACAAACATCAGGATAGGAAAAACCAACATAACAAAAGAACAAATAAAACAGATAGAGGATTAGGTTGAAGAGTACATACAAGGAAACTTTCTGAAGAAAAATGATGAGGAGACCAGCAGTGGGAAGAAGGATGAATGGACACT